>CM048823.1:41671764-41906808 GCA_026586065.1 Dioscorea zingiberensis
AAACCAGAACTAAGATCTGACATGTGAGTATGTCACTGAGTTTCCAACAAAATGAATTTGATTTCAGCAATGATGAATTCTCATATGGCAAACAAGGATGTAATGGAAGGAAAAATAGGCCGAAAAAAATCTTGTTAAAAGATGGTGCAACTTGGAAAGTAGTAAAGCAAGTGGTAAGAGTAGCCTATCTCTTATCATCATTCTTCATACTTGAAAATCTTGTTAAAAGCTGTCTAGGCACAGGGATAACAAATTTCTAACCATGAAAATATAAATGGATGTCTTAAGAGCAAGATTTGAAGCACAAGGAATGAAAGAAAATATGTTCAAGGAGCATCCGTTCACAAAAGGATCACCCTAAGATGATCATCTCATGGCTAATGAGAACGGATCAAATCAGATGCTTCTATTTCTCAAAGTGCTTGTAGTTACTGCATAATGCGACGAAACGCTACATAACTAATATAAACAATTTCAAATATTAAAATTATATGCCCCATAAAAAATAGGATTACACTATGTTTTGTAACCAAAAGAAATAAGACATTATTTACTGATCGATAGAAAAATGCACCGTATGAATGTTTGCTGGATGATTCAGTTCTTGGTTTTGCTGAGTCAATGACTCTGAAGCTTGATTTCCAGACTGTCCTAGCAGCTCCTGCAAAGCAGAACTATTTTCCTGAACACCAGGGAAGTTTGATTTGAATTTGGGTAATGCATCAGGTGCATCAGACTCCAACAAAATTCTGTCCAAGGGTACCTGACATGTTGTACATAGTTTAGTAGTAGAGGAATACTGAAGATAAATTGTTCATTGGTGGATACAGTCAAATCAAGAATAGATCTGCTAACCGATCTGATCATTTTCTTTGCCTTCTCCAATGTCATTGATGAAAGATGCCCAGAGAAAGAAAAATAAGAACCGAGCTTTGCTAATTCAGAAACCATCTCAGCAGATCCAAGGTATGAATGCATAATCAGTCCTTCAGGAAAAGGTCCTACACGTCTTGTCATAAAAAGATAAACTACAGTTGGCAATGTAGAATGCAGACCCAATATATCTGTACACAACACTAGCCCACTTGACTTCACGTGATATGTTAAATTTAAGAAATAATTTTCACATTTATGCCATTGATTGCAACGAAATTTGTCAAATGGGAATAAGGTGATAAAACCAACTAGTTGCAAACATCTTTTCCCATTAACACAAATTTTGAGTGCGATACATGGCTAATAAAAAGTAGCAAGTCTTTGAAAAAAATAATTAAATCAAATTTCTTTAATCAGCTCTACACAGTAAGGACCATATATCCAAATACTTCAAAACATCGTTAACCAAACACCACTTCTGGTAATTTGTCTGGCAAATTAATATCTACATATCTGGGTTATCCAGGGTGTTTCTATGATGCTTGAAAAACCTTAGATAAAATGAGTATAAGCCTTTCCACACCCCCAAAATTTGAATAGCTCTTCTTGAACCAAAGTATATTTTTTCTCTTGTTTCCTCTACCATCACATCAAGCATTTTCTTGTTGGTTACATTTTAAGTTTAACATAAAAGCAACTAATATTTTCAAAGAGTATTCACTAAATCATTTAGCATAAAACCTAAACCCTAACGTGATATTTGCACAATCTATCAATCAAAGAAAATCAATGCTAAGACCTTACTTCAGTATTTCTAGAAGGTCGCCAAAAGCTCGAACACAATGAACAGAAGCTGGTCTCTTTAACTCCTTGGCAAGCTCAAGCTGCTGCTGGAACACTTCAACCTGGAGGAAGTAGTAAAGTCATTAAATGAAAATGGGATAGAATATGGTTTCCTGGTTTCCCTTTGAATCAACTGCAGGTTGTCAAGCAAGCTCGAGTGGACATTACATTACACTCACAACAGGAAGCCTATCTCAGCGAAATTCTTACCATAATCAATTACTTTAGGTCTATAAGGCTGTAAGGATGCTGCTCTGCTTCTAGATTATATTTGTGACTTGAGCCTGTATGCATGTGTTTATGTCGTATTTCCTTGGGGAGAGTCTGTTCTATACTTCTATCTATAAACATCCACTCTTTGGATAAAAAATAAATGGAAAATAAATAAATAAATAAATAAAACTAAAGACAGAAAAACAAAAAACAAAACTGTAATGGAAAGCAAAGAAGGCAAGTTTGCAAAAATAAACCTGCTCCCCAAAATCAATCTTCTTTCCATGCGAGCCTTTATCTAAACCAATCTACAATTACCAGATGAGCATGTAATCAGACATCAATAAGGCACAGGAAAGAAATTTAGACATTGCTCTGTCTAATGTTTGGGGCAAAAAAATACAATGCAAATCCAACATTGTTATAAAGTTAATATAGAAATGGGAGGCTTAACTTAACAGTGATATCCACCTTGAACAATGAAGAAACTTAGCAGAAACACTTTCCAAATAACCTTTTATCACTAAAAGGAATGTAGACAAATATTTGTAGAAAAGTGTACTTTCAATCAAACTTTCTTTCACATTATCTGAATTCATTGAGTATGAAATATATGCATCAAATATCATGATGGAATACCATAATACACAGCTTAAGAGAATGTAACAGCTGAGTTTTAATTTCTACAACCACTACGGAAATGAAGACTTTGAAATAAACCTTAATGGCAAGATCTTGCATTTGAAGACCGGAAATTATCAATCAAAAAAGTCCCAAATCAATTATGTAAATTTAAAGTTTCAACATACTTCACATTACACACAATGAAGTAAAAGATGAAATAAATTTAAGACTATTAGATGGGAGGGTTCAAACCCAATCCAAGCTGAAAGCTTTGACTTGGTTTCTAATACAAAGAAAGAGCACATACTCGAGAACAAAGCCAACTCTCAAATACACGAAACATACAGCTGAGAACAAGCAGAGAAAAAGCAACTCACTTCCCCAACAGCCGCAGATGGTGTAGCTGCAAGGAATTCCCTCAAAGAGGAAAACCAATTCGGGGTTCTTTCAGCCACATACCTGCTCATCAACATAATCTCAAAACCCTAAAATCCCCCCAAAAATAACCAATGAAATTGGAGTGATTCCCAACCATGGATGGAGACCAAAGTTTGGAACAAGACATGGATGTTGTTCAGCCATCTGTTTGACGACATGCCAATCGTTCTGCGAGAAAAAAAAGGGTTTCCCATTGATGAGTTGATGAAAAAGGGGGAAAGAATTAAGAAGGCAGTGGGATTGGGGTTGGAGACACCTCGGAGACGCCATTGACGGCGAAGCGGAGCACGCCGGAGTCGAAGGCCGCTCGGATGAGCTGCGGAGCGACGGCGTGGATCCTTTGATCTTGGAGGTGGCAGTGCGCGTCGAAGAGCTTCGCAGCGTTCATTGTTCACCGGAAAACTCTCACCTTCGCGAAAGGGGCATTTGCAAATATACCCCTGAAAAATTGAAAATTACTTGGATACCCCTGTAAATAATATTGTTTGAATTTTTTTAAAGTAAATTATTATGAGAAGGTCCTTTTTAAGGCCCAATTAAAAATAATGTTTAAATTTTTTGTATTAATTTTTTTATAAATCAAATGTAAAAAAATTAAATAAATATTTTTATAATATTAAAAAATTTAATATTTATTTAAATATTTATATTATTAGGTCATGTGTAGATCCAACTAGCTCTCACTTTCACTTTCACTCAACTGGATTGAATCTCTTATTTTAGTTGTTCATTTATCACAAAATGGGGGAAAATGGTACTTTCCCACTTCAGTACTTCCCTTGTTTTGGTTTAAGCTCACTTCAACTTTTTTATTACTGAAATGGATGAAGTGGATTTTTAACATATAAATAAATTATTATTTATATGCTATTTTAAGGCCTTTTTAAGGCCCAATTAATATTGTTTGAATTTTTTTTAGAGTAAATTATTATGGGTACGGTCTTTTTAAGGCCCAATTAAAAATAATGTTTAAATTTTCATATGAATATTTTCATAAATCAAATGTAAAATAATTAAATTAATATTTGTATAAAGTTAAAAAATGATTTTGATTTAAATATTTATAATATGGGTCATGTGATTTAACTTTCTGTAAAATAAATATTCGAATTGGAGAAATGAACATTTTGGTGTCCCCTCACTTTGGTAGAAATGAACATAAGAAGTGTTAACTTCTCTTAACCATGGCGAAGTGGCACTTTCGTCCACTTTTAAACTTTCAGGTACTTTTGACTAAATAAATGCCGCTGTGTCTTCTGAAGTAAAAAATTTAGAAATCACACTTTTTGAAGTTTTTTTTTTTTTGGAATTTAGCACGGAACGTAGGTTGGTTCTGACAATTCAAACAACCGAAGTGGTGGAAACATAAGAGTCCATTTCATATTTGCTTATATGCCTAAAAATAAATAAATATCACTGTATATAATCATAGAGTCCATTTCATTCATCACTCTAAAAAAGCAATTTTTACTTTCTTTTATATGGCTATAAATGACAAAACACTAAATAGTTATGATAAAAAGTAATATAATTTGGTGGCCCATGAGCCTAAAAGCTTTATCCCTGGGTCATCTCCATTTTTAAAAAAGAAAAATAAAGAGAACATGGTTTAGTTGGAAACAATCAATGAATTGAATCAATGTTGGAAGTTTTTTTTTTAAATAATTATTCTTTTTTTTCTTTTTTTCTTTTTTTAGAAGAATCAATGTTGATATCATCAGCATGCATGCTGGAGTTCATGCTTATCTCCAATTAATTTAGCAATTAGAAAAATGATCCATTTTTATGTGCTAAAAAACAAAATCAAAGACCAATTCTGCTTAGAATTTTTATCTGAATAATTAATGACCAAAAGATGCTTTCTTTTGTGCATGAGGAATTAGAAACTTGCAACTTGAAAAAAATTGTCAATAAGAATGAAGGCAACCTCTGCCTGAAAAAAGTAATTCAACAAACATTATTCAATTGAAAATAAGTACCGAGTTTGACAAAATTGGCTCTCATTTAATTGTGATTCAAACCAGAACAAAGAAATTATCATTCACCATCTCAAAAATCTTCAGAAATTCTTCATTAATCTATGTTCATTTGACAGTAAAAACAGCAGAAATTCTTCCGAAATTGCTTAATTATTCACCACTGTATACACAATCAGAAAAAGAAATTCTTTATTTTAATGTATGTTCAAAACATTTGGATTCAGATTCAAAGGAGAACAAAGAAATCATCATTCACCATCTCAAACATCTTCAGAAATTCTTCATCAATGTTTGTTCAAAATTCCTCCACATTGCTTAATCATTCGACAAGAAAAACAACAGAAATTCTTCAGAAATGTATGTTCAAAATTCCCCCACATTCATCAGAAAAGAAATTGGATTCAGAGGACAAGAAATAAAGTATCATTCAACATCTCAAACAGAAATTGCTCTGAATTGAACAATGGGGTCTGATTGATTCAAGAACACAAACATCTTTCAGAAATTCATCAGAAATGCATGCTAAAAAACTCCTCCCAGATTGATTAAGAAACATAGACAGGAGCACACACTCACTGTACAGAATCATCTCTCAAGCACAAAATCATCATATATCTATATCTGATTCCTGTGAATTGGAATAGAATTTAGCAGATAACGCAGGAATTCGGGTTCTCTTCGGCACTAGGAACATAATAATGGGTGGCCATGTATTGATTATAGGTCTTATAAGCATGAGCAAGTTCAGCAATGATCTGTTGTTGTTCAGTGGGTGGTTCCTTCTTCTTCTCAGGCTCTTCTTTCTTCTTCTCAGATTCCTCCTTCTTCGGCTCTTCTTTCTTCGGCTCTTCCTTCTTTTCGGCGGCCTCTTCCTTTTTCTCTGGTTCTTTTGCAGGTCCAACCGAAAATATATTGACATGCCAGAATTTCCTCAGTTTGCTAACAACATCAACAGGGTCCACTGCTCCAATTACTGTCATCTTCCCTTCTTTCATGTCCATTGCAATTGAATCAATCCCTGAAAAAGAAAAAATAACAAGAAGAACATGAACACTTTTCAGATTCTGAATTTTCATCAAAAGTACAAAAGTATTGAGAGACAGAAATAGAGATGCACCTGAAAGTGCAAAAGAAAAAGAACAAGAACAACATGAACACTTTTCAGATTCTGAATTTTTATCAAAAGTACAAAAGTATTGAGAGACAGAAATAGAGATGCACCTGAAAGTGTGGATACTGCTTTCATGGCCTTCTGTTTGGCTTTATCATCATGTAAATCCAATCTCAACACAATTTTCTGCAGATTGTTCAAAAAAACAGATTGAAATTCATGCAGAAACAGAATGAACAAGAATCAATTCATTCTTTGATCATGAAAAAATAAAATCTGGAAAATTCCATAATTCAAGTACAAACAGCAGAATGAACAAGAAACAACTCAAAGAGAACTTATCATATAAATCTATCTAACCTTCATGTTTTTTGATTCTTTGAACTTGGAAATAAAAAAAAATCAAAAGTATGAAACACAAACTGAGAGAAAGAGAGAGTTATCATCATGTAAATCCAATCTCAACACAATTTTCTGCAGATTGTTAAAAAAAAACAGATTGAAATTGATGCAAAAGCAGAATGAACAAGAATCAAGATTAAGTAACAACAATCAATTCATTTTTTGATCATTAGACTGTAACTAAAAAGCTTGAAAAAAAAACTGGAAAATTCCATAATTCAACTACAAACAGCAGAATGAACAACATCAACACAAATTTCTGCAGATTGTTAAAAAAAAAAAACAGAATGAAATTGATGCAAAAGAAGAATGAACAAGAATCAAAACAAGAGAAAGTAATAACTCAAAGCATAGAGAATCAATATTAAGTAACAACAATCAATTCATTCTTTGATCATGAAAAAAAAAACTGGAAAGTTCCATAATTCAACTACAAACAGCAGAATGAAGAACAAACAACTCAAAGAGAACTAATCATATATCTATCTAACCTTCATTTTTTTGATTCTTTGAACTTGGAAATCAAAAGTATATATCAAGAACAAACTGAGAGAAAGAGAGAGAGAGAGAGAGAGACTGAAGAAGAAGGTGAATGGTGTTACTGAGAGAGGAATGGGAAAAGAAGAGACAGATATAGTGGGCAAACCAAAGGAAGAGGTACATTGTTTATAGAAAGAAAAAATGGTTTCCATGCAACAAGAAATAATACATGGAAACAAAAAATTAAAAAGTAGAAAAAAATGTGTGGATGGAATTAAAAAGTTTGGGAAGTTGGAATATTTGTTAAAAAATATATATATATTAGTTTGAAAAGGATTGAATATGTCGGAACACGTCAGATTCTTGATTTCTTCATTTTTAAGTACTGAGATCCGCCGTCACACGGACCAACTCATTCATAATATATATATATATATATATATATATATATATATATATATATAACACTGTTTTTCTAAGAAATTATGTATAAACCTTGGTAACTTTACATTAATGCACCTGGGAAAATTTTAAATTGTGTGTATATCCCTAAGTTTCTTATGTTATTTGGTATTGGTCATTAGGGCTGTCAAATGACCAAGCTGTTCGTGGGCAGCTCGAGATCGGCTCAGTAAAAGTTTAAGCTCGGCTCGGAATTTCGAGCTTTCGAGCCGAGTCGAGCTCGATTGAGCTCAGCTTGAAAGTTCGAAATTTAATATTAATATATTAATATTTAATATAATATATGAATAAAATATTTAATATTTAATATTAATAAAAAATAAAAAATAAAAAATAAAAAAATTAATTTATAAATAAGTTTTTAATTTTGAGCTAAATCAAGCCAAGCTTGAGATTTCAAAATTATAATTGAGCTTTTAATTTCGAGATAAATCGAGCCGAGCTTGAGCTTTCAAAATTAAAATCGACCCGAGCTCGAGCAATTTCGAGCTAAATCGAGCCGAGCTTGAGCTTTCAAAATTAAAATCGACCCGAGCTCGAGCAAACTTATTCGAGCTAATTTCAAATTCGAGTCAAGCTCGAGCTTGAGCTAGGCAATTTCGAGCTGAATTCGAGCTGTGCCCAGGCAATCAAGCTTGGCCCATTTATAGCTCTATCGGTCATTAAAATAAAATTATTGAAGTCACTGTTGATTCCTCTAGAAAAATGCTATTCCAAGGAGGATGTAGATGGCATCGTTGGGTGAGTTTGGTTCACTGAAGTGAAACCCTCGAAGTTGGAAGTGGGCCACTTCGGTCCTTGTATGTTTGATTTATGGAAGTGAACATCGAAAGTCGGAAGTTGAACTTCCATGACTCCACTTCAGTGTTTTGACTTCTAAAAAAAAAGGGGAGTTCAGTGAAATTAAGCTTATACATGAAACTCGGATTTCTATGGACCCTCTACTTCAACGTCCAACTAAACACCATGAAGTACATAATCTGTATGGAATCTGGACTTCCCACTTCTATCATTTTCATCACCCAATGACTATAACACTTTTGGGAGTAGTGACGCTCTTCATGATGTAGTACTACACAATATGGTGGTGATTGTCGCAGGGTAGAAAGGGGTTACCTTACAATCTAACTTTTTTCCGGTATAAGAGTCTCTTGTGATGGCAACCAAGTCTCCTGAGTGAGAGAAGAGGAAGAAGGCAACAATAAGGCTCTTTGAGAGATAATAGGAAGAAGGCAACAAAACCAAGCAAAGATAAGACAAGTTTAAAGCTGTACATTTGCTTCTCTTATTCTCTTCACTATCTCAAAGTGTAAGTACTATACAAGAGTTTATATAGGCCCAAACCTCAGGTGCCTCTGTATAAGTGAATAGCTAGACTCACCAAAAGTCTCTCATAACCGAAAGGATATGAATAGTCATGTGAACGTGCGCCGGTTCTTCTCCTACGCTTATGAAAGTGCATGGGCGTTTCTTTCTCGTGCGTGCCAAATGCCCGCTCCTGCGCCTTAGCACTACCTACTACCTCATAGTGGTCCCGAAGGTTACAAGTCTCGCCACTTACACCCCCTAGCGGTTACATGACTCCTCAACTCCTAGTCATGTCTATATATTGGATTGGAACCCTCAGTCCATCCCTCACATGTTTCTACACGATGTGAAGGAGAAAGCGATCTGATCTCGCCTCAGCATCAAGGCACCACCTTCACACATCAAGGCACTCCTACTCCTTAAGGACCTATTGTATAGTCCTTCCCACAAAGATCCCATCGAACTCCTCTCCAAGATGAGGTCTCTTTGGTTGACTTACAATGACCTTCTCATGGAAATTAACCTTCTTCGTAGCTACTGGATCTCAAGTTTGGAGGTGGATCAAATTTGGGGTTTAGGGCTCAAGAGTTCTAGGGTTTAGGACAATGGGCAACATCTTGTGCAATGACACATTTGACTAGCACAAATGAGTTTCTTATTTATATATGTCCCTAAACTTACATCTTAAAAGAAAAGAAATCCATTTCTATTATTATACTTTAGAAATGTTCAATATAATTCCTAATTCTTCATCAGTATTCACCGAGAATATATTTGTGAATATATATTTTTTTTCGTGTGTTGTACATGTGATTTGAAGCCTATATTCAGGTTTTCGATAAGGTTGCATTGTAGGTTTTCCTCTTTGATGATATTTATATATAGACCACCAATGTATTTTTAGGGTTATAATTTTAATGTTATGGTTGTGAAAAAAATTACTTTGTAACTCAGGTTTTCTCTTTTAATAAAAATTATGATCGATCTTTTGCATATTGACAAAAAATTTCATCTATTATTGTACAATGTCCCACGTGGATGTTGACATGGCACAGTTGGACATAATTCATGCCAGCTACTTTTTTTCAAGGATAACTTCAAAGTTAACTTCAACACACAATAATTAAAGGGGTGAAAACTTGTTGATAATAGGAAAATATAGCCTTTGCCAAAAGAACATAGACTAGCAAACCACCACATAGATTATGAATACTGACAAACCATCACATTTTCTTTGTCCTTGAAGTTTAAACTAAATTTTCTTAACAATAGTAACATTTAGAATGCATAAAAAGTCTTTAAAATGAATCAATTGGATGTTTATAGCAATTTCATTCCTTCCAATGAGAGTGATTATAAGTGTTTGGTTGTTGGGGTAAGCAAAGGGATGGGAATTTTTTATTGTTTTTTTATTGTTTTTTATTGTTTTTTTTTTGTTTTGTGACATAGGCCATAAAGACCTCTCTAGACGGCGTGTCAAAGGGCGTGGCCTTAAGTGACGAGCACCTTTGACTCATCACCGAACGCTTATAGATGTGGGGACTCGAACCTGAGAGCTTTGTGCTCACCAAGTGAATTACCCAAACTACTATTATAGTTTCTTTGGATCGATGAAAATAATAAATTTCTAAGAGAGATGCTAATGTCACGAAGAAGTCACACGAATAGACAGCACGAATCCGTTGATTGGATCTTGAGATGGGTGGGGTGCTGATTTTGGGGTCTTATCAACGGTTTCGTGTGGTGTTTTCGTGTGATTTCTTTGTAATGTATAGCATCACTCAATTTATAAATAATTGTAAATATTCTAATTTAAATATGAAATAATTAATATTATTTGTTATTAATTAATATATAATAATAATAATAGTTATTTAATTATTAGTCCCTGGCACTGTTTTTTTTTTGCCTTGGGTCCTTGTGGGGGGGTAGGCGCAGGGGTTTAAGGGGTGTTTGGATTGGCTTTTGAAAAAACTTTTTTTTTGAGTTTGCTAGAAGGACTTTTAAAAAAAGAACTTCTGAGAGTAAGTTAAGCGCTTCTGTTATTTTTATGTTTGGGTATGTTAATCCAGAAGTACTTTTATAATAATAAAAAATAATAAAAATAAATAATAAAAATAGTAATAATGGTATTTTGGTAATTCACCATTTTCAAAATAGGTTTAAAAATGTTTCAGAATGGTGTTTTAATAATTAACACTTTCTAAAACAACTTATACAAAACATTTTTTTTTTCAGAAGCACCAAACCATTAACTTCTGAAAAAAGCACTTCTGGGGCTTTTTTTAGTGATTTTGTTTTTTTTTTAAAAACCCATCTAAACACCTTTTTTTTTCTCCAAAAGTGCTTAACTTACTCCAAAAGCACTTCTGGAGGAAAAAAAAAAGCCAATCCAAACACCCCCTTAGTGTAATAGTATTTTAGGTGTGTGTTTTGGGTGGGAAACAATGCCAAATAGTGCTAGGGACCTATAGATAATTTTCCCTAATAATAATCTTAACTCTAAAAGATAATGTGTGATTTCCATCATTAATGTAAAATTATAAAATAATTTATATAATCATTATTTTAAATTATAAAATTATTATAATTATTCAAATGTACTGATATTAAATATTTAAATTAATATATAATTAATAATTATATTAATTTAAAATATTATTTTAAATAAATATTTTGAGAGACAATCCTCGTTCCTCTGAAATTGGATGGGTACCACTCATCCCTTCAAATGGATGAGGGGTAGAGGCACTTAGTGAGAGTTTCGCCCAAACCGCCTGAAAACCAGCCGGGTCAATGACGTGGTCCCGGCCACGCCAGAACCCGCAATCGCTCGGCTAACCGCCCCGCCTGATGGCGGGCGATTCTGCCACGTCCATATATTTGGAACAGCGCCGGCGGTGTAACCCGGCCGGCCGATGCCGGTTGACCCGCCCGGTTCAACCCGTAGGGTCGATCGAGGTTGAACCGGCGGTTTATTATTATTTTTAATTAAAAAAAAATTAATCAATGTAGCCGGATTAGCTTGGCACGTGAGGCAGAGAGAGACACACACCGCGGCTACCGGTAGATTGGTTTTTATTTTATTTTTTGGTTTATTTTTTTATTTTAATTATTTTAATCTTTTATATATACTCCTCCTCTCCTTCAATATCATTCTTCACTCACATCAAACTCTATTCTCTCCTAATTTCTATATTTCTCTCAAGTCTCAAGAATCTCAACAAGGCTCTCAACAATTCCCTTCATTGGATGGGGTTGAAGCACTTGAAACTCAAGAGAAATGGCATCACGTGGTGGTGGAAGCTCGAGGAAAAGGCATTGTCGGTTCGGCCTCCTTGCCTACTCAAAGAGAGCAATGAATGGCAAGAAGAGTACGAAGGTATCGCCAGATGTACCGGCACCGCCCAATCAGCCCTCGGCTGGAGGAGGAACAAATCCCACTTCGGAAACAACTTCAAAATCCGATATTTTTAAAGTCCATTGTACAAAAAGTGTATGACAATGATGGCAGCGTAACTCATGCTAAATGTAAGTATTGTACTTCAATTTAAGCATAGCAAGGGAGGAGGGTATGGCACATTTGCTAGACATATGGAGAAGAAGCATCCGGACAAAGTAGGAAATCCTCGAAATCAATCTCAAATTCGATTCGGCCAGTAGAGAGCGAAGGTGCGGGTTCCCACTCTTCTTTATTTACATTTTCTCAACCGAGGTATAGGGATAAAATCGCTGGAGGCGATTTACGTGGAGTACTTGCCATTCAACTCGCTTGGGCGTTGGCAAGTGCAAGAGTGCATCAATGAGACGTTGCAACCGGCATGCAAAAAGGTATCAAGGAGGACGATTCAAAGAACGATCTTCAAACAATACAAACATGGAAAAGAAAATCTTTGTGAGTATTTTCGCTCTTGTACCTCCTCTATTTTTTTTATGTTTTGATATATGGACCAATGTATTCCATGAAAATTCTTTTATGGGTATTACGGCACATTGGATTGATGACTTCGTGGAATATCCAAAAGCGAGTCATTGCTTTTAGGGTATTCAACGAGTCTCATACCACCGATAATATTTATAGGATGATTCGTGGGATCATCAAGAATATGGTTTGAGTTTTAGAATTTTTTCAATTTCATTTGATAATGCCTCGCTAATACGGCCTCGATTAGACCTTTGGAAGAATATTTGAGGCCTTCTATGCGAGGGCAAATATTTCCATATTAGATGTGCTTGTCATGTATTGAACTTATGTGTACAAACCGGATTAGAGTCACTAAAACAATTTGTAGGACCGATTAGGGATATAGTATCATATATAGGAAGGAACATGACATTGATGAAACAATGGGGTCAAGTATTGTAAAGCAAATAACATGAGGGCCTAAAAAATTCCCAAAAGACTTTAAAACTAGATGGAACTCTACCTATAGGCTTCTTAATGCGACATTTCCTTATAAGACATTGTTATTTGCTTTTTGTTAATGAAGCTTTTGCCTAATTTTAGTTTATTTGAATACCAATGGAATATTGCTACTAGAGTTATGGAATTGATTTACGTGTTTAATACATGTACAAATTTATTTTCAAGTTTATTTTCCCACCGCACATTTATTCTTGTATGGTCTTTGTTGATATTCTTTGAACAAATGTGGAACTTTAGATTAGATGCTCAATTAGTTACGGGCCTTCTAGAGATGAAGGCAAAGTGGTTGAGCTATTATAGAAATATACCTCTTATTGCTTTAGTTGCATTTGCTTTAGATCCTAGGCAAAAATTAGAAGGTTTAAATGCATATTTAGAAGCTTATTACAAGTTCTTAGGGTTTAATGGAGGTCAAGATAGTCAACAATGGGTCATGAGTGAGTTAGAGTCTCAATGGTATGGACCGGATTACGGCTTTTACGGATGTTAGTGTAATTGTTAGTGAAGTTAAGTTACAACTTCGTTGAATTGTATGAGAGAGCTATTGCTCTGCGTCATAGTCATATAGTTCCACGAGGTTGTAGAATCGGTATGCAGGGACAGCCCAGCCAGTAGTGGGGAGATTCATTTCTACAAAGGCAAGCGAAGAAGAAGCCTAGGGTTCTCAATACGAGTGCGACACGTATTTGAATACCGCCAGGTTCTCGAGGGGCGTGAATGTAGATATGACTTTTGACATTCTTCATTGGTGGCAAGGTAATGGAAACCGTTATCCTATTCTTTCATTACTTGTAAAGGATATTTTTGGCGCGTCTCTATGTCTACAAGAAAGCGTCGCGAAAGGCACTTTCGGTGCAAGTGGAAACATCTTTGGATTCAACACGTTCACGGTTATGTCACCACCGAACATTGAAATTCAAGTTTGCACAGATGATTGGAAGCGTGCACAACAACGACAACAAGAAGCAGAGCTGGGAAGTCCAGAAGCGAGTGACTTCTTCTTCACCTATAACATGATGAGCTCAACAACGGCCCGACATCGAGCAAGAGCGAACTCCGGCATGAATAGGTAAGTGGGTGACAACTCCAAATCCAGGTTTAAGGTAAGAGAACTACGCCGAGAACTTCCTCTTACACCCAAGAGGATACGTAGGCAACTTAATTCGATAGGTAAACGAATTAAGTGCAAGCCGTAATTATAATGTCATATTTTTTTTTTTTTACATTTTTTTTTTTCCATTTTTGCATTCTATTTCTATATATCATAATATCATTAAATTACATTTTTTTGATAATTTTCAAATTACATTTTATTTTTTTTTAAAAAAATGAAAACCATGATATTATGAACAATTATGAATCTATGATACCATGAGTCTATGATAGATAGTATGAAATTATGAATCTATGATTATCATATATTATAGTTTTCAAATTTCTTTTACATTTTCTCATTCTATTTCTAATTTCTATACATAAAAGCATAGGTTTGTTTTTTTTTCCTTTTCATTTTTTCATATTTTTAAATATATATTATACAATTTAGATTTTATTATGAATTTTATAGTTTTCAATGTTTTACATTTTTTCTCATTATATTTTTATATCAAAATATCATAGTTTTTTTTACATATTTTTTTTTTACCTTTTTTGCTATTTTTTCAATTTTTAATGTATATTTTGCATATTTTAAACAATTTAAAAAAAATAAAAAAAATAAAAACCGGCGGGTTGGGCCCGGCCCGCCGGGTTAAATCTGAGCATGAGGGCGTAGTTCTGCTACAGATCACCCTGAAGGTGACGTGACCCATTAGTGTCAGTGAGTCAACCCGCCCGGTGGGTTAATGCGGGCCCATGGCCGTGATTCCGGGTCCGGATTTGGCAGGCCCGGAACCGGCGGGTTGGGCCCGCCAGGCCCGGTTAACCGGCCCGTGCCCATGTCTAGATGAGGGACAGACACATCCTTGTCCCATTTCGTCCGAATAACCAAATAGTATACAAGAGCGGGATCCTCTTCGAATAACAGAATCCAAACACTACCTATTTTTAGTTTTCACCAACTTGATTTTCTTAAATAGCTAAAATTTAGTATTCCTATTTTTTACTTAATATTTTAAAAAAATATAATTCATATATTCTTCTATCTACCAATAATAAAGGTCTAAAATTACAAGAAATGTATAATAGGGGGTCAATTTTTTTCCCTTCTTTTATTAAAGTGGATAAACAAGGTTACATTTCTTATTTTGGATACAAATAATTTTTTGATAATATAATTTGAAAAAAAAACTCTTTTATCAATAACATAGGTCTAAAATTACAAGGAATGGTATAACAATGGCGAATTTTTATATATAAAAAAATCATTTTCTTTTTATATTTTGGATATATAAATAATATTTTAGAAAATTACTTGTATAACCCTCAAAACTATTCTAATTATATATATATCCCTAAATTTCCATTTGATTGCATATATACTCTTGCTAGCAGTGGACCAAAGAAATACCTCTCATACCGTTAAATAATATTTTTAATTAGTTTTAATTTCATATTTTATAGACATATTTATAAATTTATAATCAAATGATATTTCATGAATATATTCACAAACAGTATAATGGCCTTCCATAGGACAGCTGTCTGTTAACAAACAACTAAACACCCGATATTAATCTTCGAAATGTACACCCAACAAAACCTAGCAATATACTTGTAATTATGATTTTATTTTCATAGATATATTTATAAATTTATAATTAAATGAAAATTTCAAAGATATATTTATAAACAATATAATGAAATTTCATAGGATAACAATTTGTTAACAAACAACTAAACACATTTATCCAAAAAACAAAAGCAATTTCTACCAACTGAAACTCTTGGTACATTGATGTCTCCAGTCACTTTGTGTAGGGTTTTGTTGGTAGGATAATCACCGGGGTTAGTCAAATCCCACGATCGCTGAGTTGAAATGTATAGCGGGTGTCGCGTTGTACTTTTTTGGTAGGGAGATGCTTATCACATTTGTCCAAAAAATAAACAAACAATTAAATACATTATATTAATCTTAAAAATGTACACCGAACTAAACGAGAAACCTAGGGATATATTTATAACTATAATTTTTTTCAAAAATACTCAATCTTGTTTGCTTCGGTGACAACTTTTGGGTTTAGGAAGTAAGTAGTGATTACATTATCCATTCTGATAGGAGCTAAATATATTTATCAGTTTTCATCCACAAACCGATGGGCACACTGCACAAAATCCAGAGTTATTTTATAATAAAATTCTAAATGCACACCAAATCCAACGATTGTGTGGGAAAGTGACAAGTGTTTGGAATAATTAAAAAAAAAACCAACAGCTCCCATCAATCCACATTTTGCCACCTCTTCAATGATCTCATCAAAACTTTTCTTAAGGAATTCTTAGGATTTTGACATTTTTAACCCATTCTCACTTTTATTAAAAAAATTCACATATGTTTAAACATTCCACACTTATTAATATTCTCACTAATAATACTACTAAATATAAATACTAAAAATAGATTATTTTTTTAAATATCTTATTAAATTTAAAAATTAAACTTTTTATTATGTGATAGCAACAATAAAATTATCACCAGATGATCTGAAGGTCATAAGTTTGAGTAGTTGAAACAATCTCTTATATATAAAAAAAAACAAAATAATACTATGCACACTCGACCCAAATAGTCTAATTGGGAGCTTTATAGCACCGGACTACCCTTTTTTATGTGATGAAACCATAGTTATCAAAATCAATTTGGATCGGAGTAAATTCCCACGAGATAGGTAGAGCCCAAATTAGAAACAGGATGAGCCAGATCATAGAACTGGTCTTTCGATTTTGTAATTGACCCAGAGTTGCAATTAACCCAGAATGAATTGGATGAATCGGGTTGAGTTGCCATTAAATTAGTCTAGTTTTTTATTTTTTTTTTATTTTTTAAATATTAAATTATTTAAAATAATATTTATTATTATTTATCTATAATATAAAAATTTATTATTAATATTTATATTGACTCAATTGACTTGGTAGTTGAACCGATACATTGGTGATCTGGGATCTTGAACGATCTTGAACAGTTCAACGTCCGGTATAACTATGGATGAAACTATTATATCATATATTATTTTATAATTTAAAAATTATTGTTATAATTTTTAAATTTTTGTAACTTATTTTAAATATTATATACTCTGCGCGTGCCGTAGAGAGCATGCATGACGTAAGAGACGTATATAAAAATTATATATATATATATATATATATATGGGAGGTGAGAAAAAAGATGAGGTGACGGTAGTGCACGGCTCACCGCCCTGTTTTGTACGTTTACGAATGAAAAGGAGAAGTCGGTGGGCCGTGCTTATCTTGCAGGTCGCTAAAGGACACCGCCTTTCTCAGACTTGTCCACCGCCACGTCACACCGAATCTTTAGCTTCCGTGATGTCCCCGCCATTAACTTTTCTCTTTTAACTTTTTTATCAATAAATAAATAAATAAATAAATAAATAAATAAACATATTAGGGTAAAAATACCAAAGCATACTTAGCAAACTCTGGTATAAGGATTCAACTATTAGCTTAATCACCAAAGAGCTAGTAGCTTAGCGGTATATCACTCGAGTCTCATGTGTTGTTGGGGCATTCTCTTGAGCAAGGTCCCGGGATCAAATCCCCAGCCCCGTAAATGGGATGAGCAAGCTTGAGTAGAGTTTACTCCTCGAGCATGCGATGCCGGTGAGGGGTCGAGGAGAATTTGCTCGAGTGAGTTCTTTCGCTCAAGCCTAGCCACGTCCCTTACTGTCTCGTGAGTGTGGGTCTTTATGGCCTTAGTAAAAAAAAAAAAAAAAACTAACTATTAGCTTAATCATCTGACCATCCAATGGTAGAGATCTGCTCTCCAAAAGAACCCATAAAATTCTAAAAGCTAGCATCTAACTGTCTTAAATTTGTTGGTCAGCTATATTGGAGCTAATAACCAACTAGCTTCTAGCTGGTTAATTATCTCAAGACTATATAAGGAGGAATTCAACTCACAACGAAGCGATCGAAGATCTATGGCTTGTTTGGATTGATTTTTTTAAAAAGTGCTTTTTAAAAGTTTAATAGAATGAAATCCGAAAAAAATTCTTTTAAGTGTAAGTTAAGCACTTCTATTAGTTTTGTGTTTGGATAAGTTAATCCACAAATCATTTTATAATAATAATAATAAATAATAATAAATAATTATAATAATAATAAATGGTGTTTTGATAATTAACACTTTTCAAAATAGCATTAAAAATGTTTGAGACGAGTGTTTTGATAATTGACAATTCTAAAACAGCTTCTACAAAACAACTTTTTGCAGAAACTACAAATCACTAGCTTCTAAAAAAAAAGAAAAGAAAAAAAAAACTGTTTTTAAGCTTTTTTTACAGCTTCTGCTTTTTTGAAAAAGCCCATCCAAACAGATAATTTTGTCCCAAAAGTCCTTTATTTACTCTGAAAACGTTTCTAAAAAAAAAAAACCCATCCAAACTTATCTTATCTCACATGGTATGCTACCTGGAGCTCCACTGAGACTGATAATTTACTTGCGCATTACTTTCACTTGGAATCCTCTTCACTCTCTCCCATTCTCTCCCACTTTCCCTCCTTGCTCTCCCCTCCATTTGGAGCCTCTCTATTCGAAGGCACAAGTGCTCGACCCTCCTCTCTTTACAGATCCCACTTCTGGTGAGGCTCGATCCTTGGAGGTCTGATCTCCAGAGAAGGAGTTGATCCTGTAAGCAAGAAGGAGTTCATCTGATGAGTTGTTCGCACAACAAATCTTTCCCTTAAATCACCGAAGTTTTAAAATCGTCATCAACCATGGATTTGTTTTGATCCCTAGGAGGAGTAGCTAGATCAATACCCATAGGTTTCTTGTTTCAGTGTGTATATAATATAAGGTGTTTAGCTGTTTGTTAACATACTATAACTCCGTAAAAAGTTGAATATATCCTTTACAAAAATATTATTGAAAAATTCATTTGACTATAAATTTATAAATATAAAAAAAAAATTTAAAATAATTGAAATATCTCTTAAAGATATAAGAGGTATTTCCTTGGTTTATGGTTTATATTTAACCATAATTTTGAAGGGGTACACGTAATTTTCTCTTATTCCAATGGCATTGGTTTTTCCAGGAGTATATATGTAATATTGATAGTTTTGAGATATGCCATCAAATGGGAGTGGTATATACGCAATCAAACGAAAAACTCGGATGTATACTCGTGATTATGGTTTTCCCATGAGTATATACATAATTATGATAGTTTTGATGGTTACATGCATGGCCACCTTTGTCAAATTGGATCCTATCACATAAGATTTTTAAAAAAAAAAACATTAAAATTACTTAGTTATTAGTGCTTATGTTATGTGTAAGTGAAAACAAAGGGATGATTATGCATCTTTGGGTGGCTAACACTTAAAATTAAGGTTTATATCATATCATTGGATGAAAAAACTAAGTCTGATGTGTTGATGATTGGGCTTCCATAGAATTATCAGTTGAAACAATTGACACTAACTACTAGTCTCCATCATGCCAAATGGATCCATTGTTTGGAGCCCAATTTAGAATAGAGTTTGTTTTTCTCATCAATTATCAATGGAATGCTTAATGGGTGCCTCATCAGCCTCATAAGAATGATGATGTTAATAGTTTTTTTATTCACTTATTTATTAGAGTATGTTTTTTATTTTATGAATTTTTTGTTTGCATATATATATTTTTATAAAGTGATTTTTTTTTTTGGTGGATCCAAAAATTTATTGTAGTGTGGGCAAAAATTAATAATTTAAAAATTATTTGTTTATAATGAAAAAAATTTTAAAAAATATTTCTGATTAAACAAAAAATTATTTATTTATTTATTTTTGTCAATTATGACTCCTCAATTTGTATTAGAGAGTCTTTTGTGTCTATATTATCTCTTATGGTTTTATACACAGCTTGCATAAAGGCTGTGTTGGTTTGCTTACCTTTGAGTGTTGAGGAAAATTTATAGATAACTAAAAAATTATATAATAACAATATATTTTTAAAGATGTATATATTTTCAAAAAATTAGTGGGATAATTGTTTCTGTATATTCATGTACACTACTCAAAATTGTGCGTAGGTGAAAAGTTGACTTATATTTTTTAAAATATTATTTATTTTTTAACTCATTTTTTCTATTAAGTTAAATATAAAATAATTTAATATGAGATTAAAATGAATATTAGTTGAGTTTTGGATATAATTGTTGATAAGTTTTTTTAAACTGACGTTTGAAAGGGTAAGGAGTAGGGGAATGGGGCGTTTGTTTGGGGGGAAGTCATTGATGGAAGTGGGGAAGTGACCCACTTCCGCCAGTTTGGCCATGGAAAACTTTTCCACAGAAGTGCGAGTTCGAACAGTTCTGAGAAGTGGGCACTTTTGTGGGAAATGAACTAACCTCACTTTAGCCAAAATTTTACCGAAATGGCCGAAATGACCTTAACATAAAAGTCTACTTCACTCACTTCCCCGACCCTCTTGAAAGTCACTTTCCCAACTCTCTCGAATCACGGGAAATACTCTCCTTCTCGCTTGTGATCTCTATCTGCCTAAGCACCTCCGGAGCTGCAGGTGGACCTCCCCAACCCTCGATTCGCATTTCCATTTGCCAGTGCGCTTCCGAGATTGTGGAGCTCCCCAACCCTCGATTAGGGTTTTCATCGCAAGGTTCCGACCTATCGACATGGAAATTGTCAATTTTCATACCTATTTCCTCCAAATCTTTTTCGATTTTAAGGGTTCCATTTGTTTTACCCTATATGAACATTCACCGTCACAGACCCATCTTGCAAAAGCCTTTTCATCGGGTTTCTGAGTGCTACTACTCTCTAATTCCCAACTGCAGGTATGGATCTCTCCTTTAACTTCATTATGTTTAACTCTTTGGGGTTTTCTTTTAAACTTCATTATTCTATATGGATCTCTCTCTTTATTTGGAAAATCAACACAATTTCAATGGTTTCTTTTGGATTTAAGTTGTGAAAATGCCATCCCTTATATTTGCCTGATAGAGACATCAATGATTGACGCCGGGAGGGATAGCGATTATCCCGCGGGCTAGCCGGATCCAAGGACCGCAAGAAAGAACAAACGAAGAACCAAAGAACCAAAGAAAATACTTTGAAATTCAGAAAAATATTATTACTCAAAATTCAATAATGAAAAACTAACACACAAGTCGGGTTAAATAGGCTCAAAAGATTAACCTAGAAACCTTGTCATCTAATTTAAATTTGCTAAAATTGATAAATTATTATTTAAAACTAAACTTATCTAAATTTAAAATTCTAAACAAATCAGATAACTCCTAAAAATCCGTGATCAAATCGGATTCAAATCCTATCTTAATTTGGCATATGAAATATTACCAAAAATAGAAAAAAAGACCGAAAACCCTAATTCGGCGGATAAAATATTACTAAAAATAAAAAAATAACTAGATAACTTCCCGTTTTTACGTTGACCCGCTAACCCGGTACTAACATTTGACTCAAGCCTCCTACATCAGTCACCTCGGGTTGGAAAGAACTCGACCCCGAGTTCGACTGCACCTCTGTTGGTGGGTTTGGATCTCCGTGCTTGATCTAAATCAAAACCCTAGAGACAGAAAGTAGGTTAGTAGTGTTGGTTACTAGGCTAGGAGGGTTTTCCTCCCATAGAGATACCAACACAACGCTAGTCCCATCATCATCATATATGGGCTCACCAATCTCCTCCTTGGGCTCGCCAATTTCCTCCTTGTAGTCGTCGTAGATAGGCGAGATCTCCTCCTCCACATCATCGTCGTAGATGGGTTGGCCAAACCTCTGATCGCTATGATTATGGTGTTGGACTTCCTCAGCCGGAAACTGCCCACGACAACCACGATCAAAATTGATCGCCGCCAGATACCTTGATAATTTCTTGACTTGCCTCTGCAAATCCTTGATCATCAAGCGTTGGGTTAACTCCGCGACTTGCCTTTGTAGATCCTTGTTCATCGCCTCCAGGGCGCTCAGGTCACGGTACTGGACTTCCTCAGCCGGAACCTGTCCAACCCGACGACCACGACCACCAGTCATTGATGTCGATGATGATGCTTCCCAGGAAGATGATGAGTTCTGATACCAACTGACGCCGAGCAGGGTAGTGATTATCCCGCGGGCTAGCTGAATCCAAGGGACCACAAGGAAGAACCAACGAAGAACCAAAAGAACCAGAGAAAATACTCTGAAATTTAGAAAAATACTTTTATTCAGAATTCAATAATGAAAAACTAACCCACAAGCCAGGTTAAATAGCCTCAAAAGATTAACCTAGAAACCTTATCATCTAATCTAAATTTGGTAAAATTGATAAATTATTATTTAAAACTAAACTTATCTAAATTTAAAACTCCAAACAAATCAGATAACTCCTAAAAATCCGAGATCAAATCGGATTCAAATCTTATCCTAATTTGGCATATGAAATATTACCAAAAATAGGAAAAAACCAAAAACTCTAATTCGGTGGATTAAATATTTTTAAAAATAGAAAAAAATAACTAAAATTCTCTCTCTAATTTGGTACCCCATGTTGTGCGCGTCGCAAAGAGCTTTCCGAATTGGGGTTGAAAGCCCGATTATGATATCGGTAGCCAAAGTTATGGCCAAAATACCGAACCACACCCAAAACCGACCAAATCTTGGAATTGACTCGATAACTTCCCGTCTTTACATTGACCCGCTAACCTGGCACCAACATTTGACTCGAGCCTCCTGCATCAGTGATCCATATGAATGCTCCTAGATATTATCCTACTGCTGCAATTCTTGCTAAGAAGAATGCCCATGTTATGGTAATTCCACCGAGAAAGTAATGGGTTACTCCTATAGCGCGTCCTTGTACAATACTCAAGGCTCTAGGCTGAGTAGCACGAGCAACTTTTAATTTGTTATGAGCTTAAACGACGGATTCAATAATAAGTTCTTGCAATTAACCAAGACCGCTGAATAAAAATATTAAAATGAAAGCCCATGCAAAATAAGCACCTAAGAAAAAAAGACCATATACAGATAGTGAAGAACAATAAGACTTAATTACCTGAGATGTCTATGCCCATAAGAAATCCCGTAACAACCCATTAATAGTAATGGAACCCTGTGCAAAGTTTCCTCCTGTGACATGGGTTATCACTCCTTGATCACTTATAGTACCCCAAACATCTGATTGCATTTTCCAACTGAAATGGAAAATGATTACCGAAATTGCATTATACATCCAGAATAGACCATAAACATGGAAAACAGATAGAGTGAAAGCCATGAAGTTTGGCAAGTACCTCCATATGCTTCTGATGAAGGTTAAATGATATCAAAATACCCAGTTGTGTGTATCGATGAATTTATCTGAGTAAGACTACAAACGGATGTCATGGCTTTATGTTATCATCAACTTGTCCCATTGAAATTAGAAATTCACTCTTCTGAAGTTGTCGTACCTCGAGAGCTTTGCTATGATTGCACTCCCAAGAACTTTGTGCTCCACGCCACCGGCCGGTCCCTCTCTTACGATGGTAGGTGGGGGAGGAGTAAGGTCGCCCACGAGAACTATGCCCCTACCACCATTGGAGACCATTGGGAAGCTAGGGGTCACAAACCTTGTCCCGGTGCCCATTCAGTATGGCTTTGCCTCCTTGTCCAAACATGTACCATAGAGAAGGCCCTCACTTGCTGGAGAGCCAATGAGGTACTCATGGGCGAACATGGTTCGCAATCAAAGAGATACTGAACCATTAGAGACCATCCTTGTCGCTGGACCAGTACTTGAGTGACTGAAGGCTTCCATCAATGATGTGGTCGTCCTCGAAGACAAAGTAGTGGCTAGAGTCCAGGAATCCATGTGCTACGTCTTCTATGGTAAGGTGATAGGTAAGCCCCCTCCTCTGCAAGCCGCGAAGGAAAGTCTCGCTAGGCTTTGGGATAGCTTGGGAGAGTTTTCTGTGGTTGATATGGGCAATGGTTTTTTTTCTTATCAAGTGTTCCTCCGAGTATATGCAGGAAACATTGCATGCTGAGGGTACCTGGACCATTAATGGCTATGTTCTCCATCTTATATGGTGGAGAGACCACTTCCAACCGAGCTTTGAATGCTTGTTCTCGGAGACCCTCTAGATCTAGCTACATCATCACCCATCCAAGTACTAATCACTCGAGGTTTTGGAGACGGTGGTAGGTTTCTTTGGAAGGGTTTTTAAAATCAATGAGACTACAACCACAATAAATAGAGCTCATTTTGCTAGGGTTTGCATATAGCTTGACCTTAATCTGCTTCTCAAACATGGTGTATGGGTAAGTTTATCATCTTCTAAAGTTTTCGTTGTAGTTTTGTTTGAAAAACTCCCTATATTCTGCTATAGGTGTGTTGTTATCGGCCAAAGGGTGGAACACTACCAGGGGGAATTGTTTGGGAGTTGACTAGGGGGTCATGTTGTGAGATTTTAATGCCATCCAGAAATCAACAGAAAGACAAGGAGGCTTTGATAATCAAGGTCCAAGTATGAAAACAAAATTTTTCAATATTTTTATATAGAATAATATTCTTACTGAGCTTAGCTCCCTTTACATGATCTAACAAACAAAAAGGGAAAGCTAGGATCTAGGCAAGATTAGACAGAATTTTTGCTAACAATCTTTGGCATAATTCAATTTACTCTTACTTTATTAAACATCTGGCTAGATGCCAATCTGATCACAATCCTTTGCTGTTACAATGTAATTTCAACTACTCGAGGGGCACTAGGCCATTTAGATTCATTAATAGTTGGATTCACTTACAAGCATGCTCAAACAATGTTCATGAAATCTGGCATAATGAAAGTGAAGGAAACCCAATGCATGATTTGAGTCACAGGTTCCATAACCTTAGAAAGAATTTACTGAAAAAATGCCCACAACTAACACAATGCACAAAAGATAGGGTTAGGTAGGTAGAATATGAAATTGCTGAAATTGAAAATATAGAATACACAAACACAAAAGACACTGACAAGGAAAGGAAACTTAGGACACTATATAACAAACAATAGGTCTTATTAAGACAATACACTACTATATGAGCTCAAACATCTAGACTTAAATTGTTATAAAATGGTGATAACAACGCTAAATTTTTCTACCAAGTTACAAGGAACCATAGAGCACATAATATGATTAATCAGATAAAAATGAACTAAATGAATTAATCAAATATGTCAGTGGGATTGAACAAGAATTTATCAAATTTTACACTTAATTATGGCAAACTAGATACCACAAGGACATTAACCATCTAGTAGAGGCACTGCCAAATGACCTTCCTACCCTAACTAATGAACAAGGACAAGAAATTACTAAATTAATTACCATATATGAAAATTTTAAAGTATTAGCATCCATGCTTAGAGGTAAGTCACGAGGGCCAAATGATCTTAATGTGGAATTTTGTAGGGCTCACTGGAATAAAATAAGGGACTCACTCGTAAGGGCAATGAAACATTTCTTCAACTCTGGCCAATTGCCATCTAGTTGGAGCCAAACTTACATTTGTCTAATTCCAAAGGTAGACAACCCCCAATTTGTTAAGGACTTCAAACGCATTCCCTTTTGCAATGTGAATTATAAAATCATTACGATTAGCTCTGAAATCGGTTTTGATCCCAATTTAGACCTAACGGTTGAATTTATTTGGATTTGGGGATTAGATTAATGAGGAAATCGAATCAAAATCAAGCAAAGAGAAGGAGGAACACCAAGATAACGTGGAAAACCCTCAGAATCAGGGAAAAACCACGATTCTCCCTCTTGGGAGTGAATCCACTAAATGCTAATAGAGTTTACAAAGAGAGCGAGACAAATCAAAGAAGAAAGAGAAGAGGGGTGAATCGCTAGTGTGGCAAGGCTTCGTCGCTCCAAATGTCCTCTTTGCAAATGAGGCCAATCCTCCCCTTTTATAGGCTTCTGATCTGGGGAAAACTTGGGTGCCAAGTTTAGCCTACTTGGCCACTTCCATGCCAGCTCAAGGCCTGCTAGGATTATAGCTCAGAGCCAGTTTTCCTTCTTTCTAGAGGCTTCTAGATGCCAGTTGGGGGCCAGCTCACTTGCCAGCCAAGCTCCAGCTGTCCACCCTTCTAGAAAGTGAGGCGGGCTACTCGGGGTCTTCTTATTCTGCATGATTGAATACAACACTGGAATTCCGAATAGAATGATCCGAGTAGAATTCCGAGTAGATGGTGTCTCACAGTGATCGGAGTAGAAAGCAGTTCACGAAACCGAGTTGATTAACCACATGGGCCCAAACAGTATTTTCGAACAGAATTGCTTCAAATCCGAATAGTCTAGGACCCCGAACTGAATAGAAACGAGCATAAATCTGAACAGGAGACGTCCAGGACTCTTCCACGTAGATAATTGTGTGATTGCCACTTGTCCCACTACTTTCATCCCTATCAATTACCAAAATTATGGCTAATAGGATAAGAACACTATTGCTATGCTTAATTAGCTAGTAAGGAACAAACAACATTTATTAATGATAGGAGTTTCTTCGATAATATTTTTTTGGCCCAAGAATTAGCTTTTTCTTTAGAAAAGAGCACCTCAGAATACCCGATGATGTTACTACAAATTGATATGAAAAAACATATAATATAATGAGTTGGGACGTTGTCATTGTTGTTATGCTGAGCATGAACTTCCCTGTCCAATGGGTCAACCAGGTCAGAACTTGCATAGATTCACCAACAATGACATTTATTATTAATGAAAAATTGGTAGATGGTTTAAACTAGAGACAAAGATTAGACATGGAGACCCTTTATCCCCCTACCTTTTTATCATAGTCTCACATGTCCTAACAAACATTCTCAACAATTCCGAGGCTCTAAATATGCTTAGGGGAATCATGATTAACTATGAGCTTACCATTAACCATATCATGCATGCTGATGACCTACTTGTATGCTGTAAAGCCTCTAGAGAAAAAACTCTAAGACCATCAAAATGTGCATAGATATCTATTCCAAATTAACTGGTCAAAGAATAAACCACAATAAATTTGAAGTATTTTTTCCTTCATGGCTCAATCTGAAGCTTAGTAGAGCAATATAAAATATACTTAAACTACAACATGGTGTTTTTCCGTTCAAATACTTAGGTTGTTGGATATTACTATTTAGAATTCCAATGACTAAGTTTAGAGGCCTTATTGAAAAAGTAGAGAAGAAGTTTGCATAATGGAAAACACTAAACCTATCCATGGTTGGAGTTGCAGGGTGACCTTAGCTAACTTTGTGATCATGTCATTACCAATTTATGGTCTAAACACATATACTATACCATACACAATACTAGAAAGTATTACCAAAAGGGTTAGAAGCTCCATTTGAAATTGCAACAGTAGTGGCAGTGGACTACATCTCATTAATTGGAAAATAGTTTCAAGTCCCAAGAGGGTGAGCTTGGAGTTAAAGACATAAAATTGATGAAAACTACATTACTATCTAAATAAGTTTTTCACTTGTTAAACAATAGTGAAAAAATATGGGTTGCACACATTAATGAAGGAGAAATATGGTTCTTTTGATGTGTGGAACCAGAATGCTAGTAGGAATACCTCTTGGGCATACAATACATTGAAAGTGACTGTCATATCCATAATAAACTTCGTAGCTCCTATCAAAATCATAACTACTAAGTCAGCTAAAAGATCCATGGTTGTTTGAAATTCCACTCTGACTAAAACCTACCTTTATAAATATGGACTATGATTTGGCTGATTTGCAGGAGAAAGATTTACAATATGATTGCCAATGGGATACAAAGGTAATTACAGATATATTTACTAACTCAATGATAGACATCATAAGATCCAAATAGGTGGAGAACAACACAATAAGGAGGGTAACCAGAGCTGGATTCTAGGAACATCTGGGAGAAGTCTAACAACTACAATCTATGACAAGCTTAGTGGAGGAGAAGAAGAGCCCCCTTGGGATGGATGGAAGAGGATATGGAAGCTTCAAATAGCTCCCAACATGAAGCATTTCCTATGGAAATTACTTCATGACAGATTACGTATAAGAGAATATTTATATCTGTTGAATATAGACCCTTAGGACTTTTGTTCATTGTGTTACTTAAAAGATGAAACCATTAACCAACTGTTTACTGAGTGCAGGTGGGTAACAAGAGTGTTGGAGGAGATACAACTAGCGGGTCATCTCTCACAATGAGGAAGGTGGCAGGGAAATCTAATAGAAGGGCAGTGGCGAAGCTCTAGCAAACTTGGGGGTCACTAACTAAATTGCTTAGAGCTGGCACTGATGGTCTGGACTCTGGCAGATTTGGAAATCAAGGTGCAATAAAATATTTAGGGGCCAAGAGTTTGACCCAAATAAGGGATGAAGTGGATTGGAATTGAAGTAGTGCTAACTACAAACATCTGTTATTTATAAATGATTCTTGGAAAAAGGGAGATGATGTAGTTGGAATAGCTTATTTAATCTTATCTAATATGGGTGATTTTTGTACTATAGTTATAAAGACATGTAGGGCTAACTTGGCTTTTGAAGCAAAATTGGAGACTATAAAGACGTGTTGAAAACTCTGGCAAATGGGGTCACTAGAAGTAACCATGCACACATACAACTAGTATATACCAAGGATCCTCAAATAGAGCAGAAATGACCACAATTGGAGGACATGAAATACCACAACCGAATACCGAATACTATTAGAAGGACTTAGGACTTAGGAATTCAGACTCATACCCAAAGAAGACAATATTGCTTCAAATAGTTTGACAAAAGAAGTTAAAAGAACAAGTGAATGGAAAATATATGAAGACAATCCTCAGCTGCCTGGTTGAAGTCAGAAGTTTTGTTCAAAATAGAAAGCATAGGGGGGTTATGTAATGAACAACTAGACATTCCTTTTTTGTGACTCCAATAGCAAAAAGAAAAAGAAAAAAAAAAGAAGCTTGTCACATTAATTGTCTAAATTCACAACCAGTTAGATTATTCCACATCCAACCAACAATTTCCAAATTAAGATGCTAGAAACTGTAGGTTGTAAACCACCAGTAAATATGAATAAAACAATGGGGGACAATTAAAATGCAACAACAAAAATGATGGTATTAAGGAAACTATGGAGAATAATTGAGGTACCTAGTTTTATATATATGCGCTTTTATTGTATGGTCAACCATGTACAAGCAAAGCCTCTTCTATAAGTTTTAACTACAACCTCGAAATATCTTTTTATTTTTATTGGAAGAGTTTAGTTTAATTTATAGCACTCTATAGGTCAAACTCTTCGCGTGGTTAGCGAGGGATAATAAAATCCTAACCCTAGATAACCTTGCAAGACGACATTGGTGGGAAACTCAAATGACTTGCTTCCTTTGTAATGTGAGGAAGAGTAAGTTAGACCCTTACTACTCCTCTACCATTTGTGACAAGCGTTTGGAGCCACTTCCATAGCCTCTTTGGGATGGTTGGTGACCTTAAACGATACAAGATTTGTAGGGGCCCAACCCCTTACAACCAAGGTCGACATAATGTTATGATGGGGATGAGACTTGGTAACCATGGCCAACCTTTGGCTGGAGAGGAACCAAAGATATTTCTGTAAGCAAGGAGAGAGAGAAGTTGCTATGCTGATAAGCAGAGGGATTTCAGAGAAAACAGAGAGATATTCATAAGAAGACAGGAGCCAAGAATGATACTCCTCCAAGCTCTAATCATTTCTCTTCTTTATATACAATACTGTCAAGATACAAATAAAAAATATATATAAAGCATGAGGTTTAGACTACTAGACACTAATTAACCTCTAATTATTGTTTCTTAAACAATTCTCTCCAACACTCCCCCTCAAGTTGGTGCATATATATCATACATTCCCAACTTGTCAAGTGAGTTATAGAAGTTCTTAACCGACACTGCCTTTTTGAGAATTGGTCTTCAGACTTCACGAATGGAAATCTTATCACTTTGTCTTCAAGGTTATGCTTAATAAAATGTCGATCCACATCAATGTGTTTGGTTCGATCATGTTGAACCGGATTGTGGCTGATATCGATAGAGGTTATATTATCACATAACAACTTCATTTCTGAGTTTGGAGAAAAGCCAATCTCAAGCATCAATCGCTTAAGCCACAGAAGTTCATATACACCCTTAGCCATTCCTCTGAACTCAACTTCTGCACTGGACAATGCCACCACCTTTTGTCTCTTACTCCTCCAAGTAACCAAATTACTACCGACAAAAGTAAAGTAGCCTGAAGTTGATTTTTGCTTAGTAGTATCTCCTGCCCAATCAGCATTAGTGTACCCATCAATATTGAGATAATTGTGCTTGGAAAATAGAAGGTCTTTCCCATACGAACCTTTTAAATATCAAAGGATCCACATCAGTGCTTCCATATGTTGATTACTAGGAGAATGCATAAATTTGTTGACTATACTAACAACATAGGCAATGCCAGATTGAGTGTGGGACAGATAAATCAACTTACCAACTAACCTCTGATATCTTTCTTTTTTAGTTGGCCTTTAATCTGGATATTCTCCAAGTCTGTAATTCTAGATAATTGGCATGTTAGTAGGTTTACAATGCAACAACCCGACTTCTACTAAGAGGTCAAGTATATACTTGCGTTGAGATAGAAAGATGCCTCTGTCGGCTTCGCCACTTCAATCCCTAGAAAATATTTGAGGCTTCCTAAGTTCTTCATCTCAAATTAAATTGCTAATTGATTTTGTAAATTAGAAATTTCCTCTTTATCATCTCCTGTGATAATCATGTCATAGCCATAGATTACTAGAGTCGTCACTTCCCCAAGTCGATGATTCAAGAATAATGTATGATCCGCATTACTTTGATACTTCTTCATAGCAAGGGTAAATCGGCCAAACTAAGCATGAGGTGATTGTTTCATTCCATAAAGAGCCTTTTGTAACTTGCACATAATATGTCCATTTGGAAAGGTAGAATACACAGGTGGAATATCCATATACACCTCCTCCTCCTCAAGATCACCATGCAAGAAAGCATTTTTCACATCAAATTGATGCAACGACCAATCTAACTTGACTGATAGAGATAAAAAAACTCTGATTGTATCCAGTTTTGCTACCGGTGAGAATGTCTCATGATAATCAACACCATACATCTATGTGTACCCTTTTGTAATAAGCCGTGGCTTATACCGGTCGATTGACCAATCAGCTTTATACTTGATTGAGAAAACCTATTTGCATCCCACTGTTTTCTTCCCCTCTAGTAGAAAAACTAAGGTCCATGTTTTGTTTTTCTGTAGTGCTGACATTTTATCCTCGATGACATGAATCCACTTGGGATCCATAAAGGCCATATGTACATTGTTTGGGATATTGACTGTTAGCACATTATATATAAGGGCCTCCAATGGTTTGGATAGTGATGCAAGAGGCTCGGGTCAGTTAGTATCGAATTTGCAGATCAACGTAAAGGCTGGAAGTGATCGAGCCAATTCCGTGACTGGAGCAGTTTTGGGGGTGGTTCTATATTTTGGCCATAACTTTGACTACAAATGTCAGAATCACACGTTCGAACCCAATTCGAAAAGCTCATTTCGGCGCGCACCACATGATCCCCAGATCGACTCAGTGGGCACCATATTCGAATTCAAATTCAGTTGTTTTCCCGTGATATGACTATTTAGATATTTTTTGCTATAGTATTAAATTATTTATCAAATTAGGATAGGATTTGAATCCGATTTGATCTTGGATTTTTAGGATTTATCTAATTTGTTTAGAGTTTTAAATTTAGATAAGTTTTAGTTTTGAATAATAATTTACCAATTTTGGCAATTTAAATAAGATGATAGGGTTTCTAGGTTAGTTTTTAAAAGCTATTTAACCCGGTTTGTGGGTTGATTTTTCATTATTAAGTTTTGAATAAAAGTATTTTTCTGAATTTAAGAGTATTTTCTCTGGTTTTTTTAGTTCTTAGTTTGTTCTTCCTTGCCGTCCTTGGATCTGGCTAGCCTGCGGGATAATCGCTATCCTAATCGACGTCAAATAGTCTATGAGTCGACATATAATTGGCAATAGGATATTTAGATCACCTTTCATAATCTTCTGGAGAGTACCAATTTGGTGGCTTGCCATGATTAGATCTGTCAAGTAACACATAACTGCCAGTTGTATCCAAATTAGTAATAGGTAAAGAAGCAGGAGAAGTACTAACCTTAGGAATATTCTTAGGAGAAGGATGGTCAAGTACCAAGGTAGGAGGGGTTATATCAACTGCATCAGTCTCCTTAGAAGAGATATTAGCATTAACTTCTTGAAGACTATTAGGAATAACATCAGCCATAGGAGTCTTTCCAATCAGGGGTACATTCTTGTTATCACCATCAGTTGTAGGTAAATCAACTTCGTTGGAGCATCAATCACATGAGGATCACCATCGGCTACATCCATACTTGACCATGATGGTCTTGTTAATCCCGCCCAATTCTGCGCTAGCTCTTCTTTTTCCCTTATCTCCACCTGAACCGAAAAATATGTTTCTGACTCTAAGAAGGTAACATCCATCATTTCATACATCTTCTTAGTAATTGGATCATAGAACCGATAACCCTTCTTGTGCACAGCGTATCCTAAGAAAATACATCGAACAACACAAGGATTCAATTTACTGTGTTGATTCTTATGTAGATGTACAAAGGAAACACATCCGAACACCCATGCTGGGTTTATTAGTATTGATGGAAGAGCAACTTGGTGAGAGAGTGCCTGAAGTGGGGTCTGAAATTCTATGACTTTTGACAGCAACTTGTTCAGCACGTGAACTGCTGTGGTGATTGCATCAGGCCAAAACGGTTTAGGACATTTGCACCAATTAAGTATTGCACGTGTTGTTTCCAATATGTGCAAATTTTTTTCTCTCAGCTACTCCATTTTGTTGTGGTGTCTGAGTTTGCAAAGTTTCATGTATGATTCCATTAGTGTTTAGGAACTCTTGTAATGGTTGATTGTCATATTCACCATTGATATATCCCAACTTGTCTTTACCAGAGATGTACATTTCGACAATTTTTGACCACAAGGCATAGTTGGTGTCATCCAATTTGATGCCAATTTGAGCTATGAAGGAGTCATTTGCTTCGAATGAGAGTTTGACATCGGTTCAAGACTTTTGACATTCTCATGGCCAAGTCTTCAAGAAGGGAGCTAGTATGCTCTTTTTCATCCAGCATAATCTTAGATAATTCTGCCATAGTTTGGTTTCAAGGTTGCACCAAACTGACACTTGAACCCTAGATCTTTCTCGCAAACACAGAATAAGCACAACTCAAGTGCTAAACAACTCCAAAAAACAGATTTTTCCTCATTAAATAAGGATCTTCACAACTACAACTTCAATTGCTATTCAGATATGTAAAAGAATCTCTAGATTTGAAAAGAAAAGAGTAGATCTGAAAAAGAGGGGCGTGAGGCGGTGGTGTCATATCAGCAAGGTGAAAGGTCCCTCCGACGTTGCCTGGAGCTCTGATACCATGTAAGCAAGGAGAAGGAGAAGTTACTATGCTGATAAAGAGAGGGATTTCAGAGAAAAGAGAGATATTCATCAGAAGACAGTAGCCAAGAATGATGCTCCTCCAAGCTCTATTCATTTTGCTTCTTTCTATATAATACTTTCAGGATACAAATAAAAAATATATATAAAGCATGAGGTTTAAACAAACTATCAGCCACTATTTAACCTCTAATAACTGTTTCTTAAACAACTCTCTCCAACAATTCCCATATAAATAACATGTTTTCCTAAAACTTATTTGTGAAATTGAATTCCTCACACTTGATTTAATGTTGAGCCTACGACCAAAAGATAAAAGATAGTGACAACAGAGCCATAAGGACTCGCAACAGCCACAAGCCATGAGGCTTTCCAAAATGACGCACCAGCTAACTACATGTACAAGGAAACTAAGCCATGCCTAGTATCAGTGGTATATATGTAACAACTAGGTAATTGCAATCCAAAAAGAGGTTTGGAGTGGTTTAGCCAATATGGCAACTATTCCTTTCTCTTGGTTACTGCTTGGAGATTTCAATGCAGTACGCAACAATGAAGAGAGAAAGAATTTAAGAGGAGACTGTAACCCAACATCTGAGGTAAAAGCCAGGTATTTCAATGCTTTTCTCAATCATAGCAACCTCCATGAACTCAACTCTGGGCCACCATATACATGGTGTAAGAACCAGAAAGGCATGGCCAGGAGTTGGTCTCAACTAGATAGAATCATTGCTAATGAACATTGGCATGATAGTATAGTGTCATACCACATGTGAGAATAGAGATTTTTTTTTTTGAGGATAAATTTTTTGTTTTTTTCTTTCCTAGTTTTTGTTTTAGTGGTTGATAAGGGCATGTTCCCAATGTCGGATTTGTTTGAAATTCCTATTTATTAATTAAGCATTTAGTTGATTAAAAAGTTATGTATAAGCACCCTCTAAGTTTTCCTTTAATTAATTAGTTCATTAAAGATATGTGTCTTGCTGGGAGATGAAAGGGGGGATTCAATGAGCCAATCCCTTAAGTGGAATTGTTTGGAGTCACCAAGGGCATTTTGGTAATTATGTGTGATCGGGGAATTTGAAACGAATGAATAACTAAATTTATTCGATTACTTAATAATTGATTTAATTATGGAAGTCCCCAAGGTTGGTTTAAAATGAATTTTTCTAAATTCTTTAATTAGTTTCCCCAAAGTTGATTTTCATGGTAAATGGAGGATTAAGGTGACTAATTCCTTAATTAGGGATTAATATGGCAACTTAGAGATCTTCATTGAAATTTTTAATGCAAACATTAATAGAAGGACTTGCATGTACTAAAATGCTATTATAGGGGCTTAGCTGTAAAAAGGTAATGATTTGATTGAGGGACGGTGAATTCTAAGATACCTTGGGTATTATTTCCCAAGGTAGCATACATATGTGTGCAAGCTTATACAAATTGTGTGCAAGATTATAGAAATTGTGTGCAACGGGCTCGAATTGTGTGAACGGGCCCGTTTGTGATTTAATGTGACCTATAGAAATTGGTGTGCTTAAGTGTACTTCTGTAGCTTTGTGAGAAAGTATCTTAGAACGCACCATGTTAGTATATATATATATATATATATGGTATACATTTATGGAGATTGTCTGGGAGGCATTAAGGGTATATATATTTTTATAGTATATATATGATAGGTGGGTTAGCTGTATATTTAGTAAGAAATAAATATTATATAGTAAGTTGCATTAAAATTAAGAGATGATTAGTTGCATTAAAAATCTTATTGAAAGTTAAAGATAATATTTTGGTTGGATAAGATGTTATATATTATTTTAAACTTATGAATATAAGTGAGATGAAAGTGGATGGTTGCGGTTCACGAGGGATAAATTTTTTTAAAAAAGCACGTGAATTGGATCATGAATGAAAGTGTAAAAATGAGATAAATATTTTATTAGTGTAAATAAAATAAGATAAGAGTTTAACTTGATAGTTATGATATATTTTATATTTTAATCTATAATATATAGTTATGATTTTTTTGAATTCAAGAGAAATTAATAATCAAACTATTTTTCTTTTTATTATTCTGATTTCCGCCATTAAAGCTCAGTTGAGCTCTTGCCGCCATTAAAGTTCAGTTGAGCTCTTTTATTTAAATCAAAGGCACGTGATTGAGAAGTTAGTTTGACAGAAGATGTTATATATATATAGTATATATTATATTATATATAATATAATATATACTATAAATTAACCATGAAAAAGAATTGTTGGTATTGAACAAACGGCCAGGGAGGGGAGCTAGTGATCCAACGGCTGAGGTTTAAGAGAAGAGTGAGAAAGCAAAACGTGTGAATTTTTTTTCCTCGCCAATGCGCGCGTCTGAGATCCTTCGCCGCGATCACCGGAACGGCCGGATATTGAAGGGAGAGGATTTGCTTAGCTGGGCGATTGCCCATCAACGAGACTATAACTCTTCACCGCGAGCTCTAATAAAGCGAAACATCTTCTCAACCCTAGCCGCCACATCAATCTCCTTCAGCCTGGGAACCGGAAGAGAAGCAAGGGAGTTCACCAAATGACGGGGAGCTTCGTTTAAATCAAGCCCGGTAGTGCGATGCTTTCGAGCGACTTGCGGTGCGGAACCTCTCCCCGGAGTGCCTTGAGCCGTCGTCGTCTTAGGTGAGCATCCAACTTTGAAGATAATTTCATAAATCTGGGAAGTATGGGCAAGCATGGGTTAGATTGATAAGGCACTGGTTGCATGGTTAATATAACATTAACTATTCATGTATACATGCCTGATGAGATGAAAACTATAATTTCTTAAGAACTTGTGCTGCTCGTGATAAAGTGATAAAGATACATGGTGGTAAGATTGGGTTTAGTTATGAATGCCCCATGAAATGAAGCCATGGGTTTCCTAGTTTAGGTCAGCAGACATACATGCTAGAAGTAGAACCATGAGAAAGTGTATAGTAATTATGCAAGCAAGTATTGAATGAACCTGTGGAGATGTTTTTTTCCTGAGAATAGCTACATGGATGGGTTAGTGATGTATATGATTGGGAGTTGATCTACAAGCAAGTGGTTATATGAATGCATGTGGTTGTTTGATCGGTGGGCATGAACAGGGTATGATCCTGGGTTGGAGAGTTCAAGTGGAGGAGTGGAAGTAATGATATGTGGATTTGATCCTCCAATAAAGGTTATGGGCAAGGTTGGTGGAAGTTAGAAGGATGCTGGTAGTATGGGGATCTAGAGAGATAGAGTATGAGAAGTTGGCTGTCAAGTCTGGAGAGGCATGAGATAGAAATGGTATGAGAGATTTGTGAAATAAATACCATGTTATTCACTGATGAGAGGCAAACATGTGTAGTAAGTGTTAGATAGAAAATGTAAATGGGGAAAATGATTGGTTTTTTTTTTGAAATTAATGAATTAATAAACTGATTTGGTTCACTTAGACCCAACTTGTGTTTAGTCAAGTCTAATTGGTGAGGTCTAAGTGTGGGGTTGGGCCACTCTAAGTCAAAATTGGTCTTTGGTTAAGAGAGATAGGTTTATTAATGGGCCAGGCACACTTAGTGAAATTGCGTTTTAAAAGTAATCATTTTTTTAGACGAAATTAAAAGTGAATTTGTGGTTACCAGTTATCGACGTAGAACGCTGAGCTTTGTCGGGATAAATTCGGATAAGTCGGTTGGATCGCGAATAAAGGTAAGTGCACTTTTGTGCTTTTGTTCTTGCTTCATTGCTTGAGCGTTTATTAATCTTGATATAATTGAATATCCTTGAACTAATGTTGCGTTGTTTATTGACCTTGATATCACCATGATTGGTACTTTGTGATTTGGATTTGCATACACGTATTAGCTTTCTTGTCTTATCGAGTTTCCATGTTAGTGTATGCATATTGATGTGTTAGTTTTGTTGGACATGTTTGTGTACACTGAATAAGCCTTCCCGTTGATCGGCACATGGCCGTGGAAACACGTGAGCCGGTGCTCCTTCCGGGTTGGTGTTTCAGTTTTTTTTCTAGTGTTGTGGAATCTCCCGTTCAGTGCAGATTATGTTGCGGGCGTCCAGGGGAAGGACAATCGGGACGTCCTGTAGTCCTACCAGGGGGAGGGAACTCTGGATGTCCACCTGTCAGTGGGACGATACGCTGATCGTGTACAAACATGTAGGAGCGTTACCAGACTCAAGGGTTTGGATGATAAGATTCAAGATCGGCTTAGGTCGATGGTTGCCGGGGAGTTGACAAGTTTGTTCTTCGTGCTTGATTTGACTTCATGCTTTATGCCTGTGCTTAGTGATAGTGATCCTCATGTGTTTTGAGCTTAGTCTTTCCTTTGGTATTGTTTTGTGTGGATCACTTTTACACGATTGTTTTCATGACCTCTTCGCATTCCTTGCGGGGTACTTACTGAGCTTTCCATTCGAAAACTCATTCCACTTGTTTCCCTTCTTTTGTTCCAGGACTTTAGGTGTAGGTGACTCAGGATTAGGAGCTGTGCGAGGGATCGAGATATTCTAGTAGAGGTTTAAGGACCTCGGGTTCACTTGTGTGAGAGATCGTATTTCATTTTGTAGGACCCTTATAGGGCCATTACCCGTGTAGGGTGTTTAATTTAAATTCTCATGTACGACTCTGATTATTGAAGTTAGTGGATTATATTATTGCATGCTTTTGATTACTTAGGCCTTGTATCCGAGTGGGTCTCGTCTCCACTTGGGTATAGTCGGTCTGCTCACGTGCTCGAGGTCCCGGGATTCGGGTCGTGGCGTGACACCACATTGAACATCTAGCTAGGTGTCAATCTGATCACAAACCCTTGCTACTAAGCATCAACCCTAAATATAATAGAGGGTCTAGACTCTTCAAGTTTGACACAAACTGGATTAACACAGAGGAATGCCTTAGAACAGTGCAAGCCTCCTGAAGGAGTCACTCTTCTGGGAACCCTCTTCATGCAACCAGTCACAATTTTCATAAACTTAGATACCAACTAATCAAAACATGTTCATTTATAACTCAAAGTCTAGAATAGAAAATTAAAGGCATTGAAAAAGAAATAGAAACAATAGAAGAACTAGAAACACAAGTTGATGCAACACTAGAAGAATAAACCTACATTAAGTTAAGAAGCCTGTACAACCAACATACAACCCTATTAAGGCAAAACACCAATTTTTGGGTGCAAAAATCAAGAGCCAATTGGCTAAACAATGGTAACTATAACTCTAAATACTTCCATCAATTAGCCAAAAGTCACAGAAGAAAAAACAAGATCCTGCAAATTAAAGATGATTAGGGGAACATTGCAACAAATCCAATTGATATTTACTCATATTTCTCTAACTTTTATTCCAAGCTTTGGCAGGATAGCAGTGGAAGGAATCTGGAAGCCACCATTGAGGCTTTACCTAATGACCTTCCTGTCTTAACAGTTGAACAAAGCAACAGACTCATGAGACCAATTAAGAGGTTAGAGATACACAATGCACTTAAATCCATGGCGCAAGGTAAGGCCCCTGGACCCAATGGCTTCACTGTAGAATTCTTTCTTTCTTATTGGCATATTATTGGAGACTCAATTGTAGAGGCTATAAAACATTTCTTTGATCAAGGACACTTACCAAACAGTTGGAACCAAACATTGATCACATTGATACCAAAAAAGGAAAATCCTCAACTAGTACAAGACTATAGGCCTATTGCTTTGTGTAATGTTAATTATAAGATTATAACCAAGATTCTATCTAATAGAATTAGGGAAATATTACCAGATCTTATTGTTAAGGAACAAAATGCCTTCATTAGAGATAGAAGTATCTCAAATAACATTTTATTACCCCAAGAAATTGCACACACCCTAGAGAAGGACTTCAAGCAATACCCAATGATGATGGTTATGTTAGACATGGAAAAAGCCTATGACATCATGAGATGGGATGCAATTCTTGCTATGTTAACCAAGATGAGATTCCCAATGAAATGGATTATTTGGATCAAGGCATGTATTGAAACCTCCTTTATAGCCTTCATCATCAATGGAAGAATTGGTGAATATATCAAACCCCATTCAGGAATCAGACAAGGAGACCCCATTTCCCCTTAGCTTTTTATTCTAGTAGCTCAAGTCCTCGAAAAGATTCTAAACAAGGCTGAGGACATGAAGACACCTAGAGGAATTCCACTGATCCCAAACCTCTCCATTAATCATACACTATATGCTGATGATCTAATTGTCTACTGCAGGGCAACCAGAAAGGAGTCTAAAACTTGCATGATGTGCCTAAATATCTACTTAAACATCACTAGACAGAAAGCCAACCTTAGGAAATCAGAGGTATTGTTCCCCTCCAGGGTGAACAATAGACTTAAAACCTCCATTGTAAACATTTTAGGGCTTAAAGTTGGAAGTTTCCTACTGAAATATTTAGGGAGTTGGATATCTCCACACAGAATAAAGAAATCATACTTTAACTATCTTGTGGAACAGGTTGAGAAAAGACTTGCTCATTGGCAAACATTACACCTATCAATAGCAGGCAAGATAACATTGATCAATTCTGCAATCATATCTCTTCCTATTTACAGCATAAATACCTATGCCATTCCTGATGGAATCCTTGATCAAATATCCAAATTAATTAGGGCCTTTCTTTGGAAAACAAGCAATGGAAAGGGCATCCATCTCATCAATTAGAGCACTATCTCCAAAGACAAAACTGAGGGAATTAAATGCTTGAAAACCATGAAACATTCCCTGATGACAAAACATCTTCTAGAGCTTATGAACAATAGGGATGAGGCCTGGATCCAACTGATTACCTACAAATATGGTAACTTACACCTGTGGGACAATAAAAGGATGGGAAAGACATTATCTTATTTGCACCAGATACTTCAAAACATTGCTAGATTAGTGAAAGGGGACATCACAACTAGATTCATCCATATATCTGATTCCCTGTATTTGCATCCATGGATTTTTAATATTGGGACTGGCCGGGAACTTAAAGTTGAGATATTTCCTCCCTGCATTATTGACATCTTATGCTGCAGAGAAATTTTACAAGCTGATCAGACAAATATTTGGGAATGGTTGCAAGGCACAGGGACAAGAACACTAACTACTGCAGTTTATGATCAACTGACAACCAGATACTGAATCTCAATTGGATGGATGGCAAGCTCTGTGGAAACTGGAAACCATTCCAAGAATCAAGACCTTATTGTGGAAATTCTTCCACAAAAGATTACCAACAAAGCAATATCTATATTCAATCAATTTGGGACCTAACATGCCTTGTGAGCTCTGCAACCTTAGTGCAAAGAACTTGGCACATCTCTTTTCTCAATGCAGGTGGGCTAAATTAGTTTGGAAGGAAATCTAATCCCAAGGATACTTGACAAATTGGGATACTAAACCTGAAGACCTCCTAGAAGGGAAATGGGTACAAAAGAGACTATTGAGAAGACACAAGCTCACAAAAGAAGAAACTGCATTGACTGCACAAGTGTTATGGTTGCTATGGAAGAACAGATGCAATTTCATATTCAAAAAGATTAAATTGGAGCAAAAAAAAAAAAAACTGGCCATTAGAGCTGTTACATTAACTTTGTAGTATATTCAACACCACACAAATGTACAGAATGCAACATTTAGGACCCAAAGAGTCTTTAACAGAGGAATGTTCCAGCACATTCTCTTCACTGACACTTCATGGAAGCCAGATGAGTCAAGAACAGGGAGTGGTGTGGTCATATTAACTCAGTTTGGCATCATTTGTTTTGTAGGAGCAATGGAAAATCATGCTGAATCTAGAGGTGTAAACGAGCTGAGCGGCTCGTGAGCTACTCGAGATCGGCTCGGATAATGCTCGAATTCGACTCAAAATTTCATGAGCTGAGCATGAGCTTGAGCTGCTCGAGTAGTTTTACAAGTCGAGCTCGAGCAACAAAGTACTCAGCTCGACAAGCTCGCGAGCCTAATCGAGCTTTATATATATATTATAATTTTTTATACATTAACCTTTATTTTCTCTTAAATTACATATTTACCCTAACAATATAAACAAAGTTACAAACTGAAACCCTAACCTAAGAGTGATTCAATTCCTTAAGATTCAAGAACCAACCGCCTTCTTGTTCTTGGCTTCTTCTCATCCGTCGTCGAGAGTCCGCGACACCCACCGTCAGTCTGCGACACCGCGACGCCGTCCATGAGTCTGCGTCGCCGTGACACCGTCCGTGAGTCCGTGACGCCGACTCTGTCTGATCGGGGTCCTATGGCTAGATCTTCCGGCCGGACAACTTCGTCTTCGGCTAGTCAAGCGCCGGCAACAACTGGGCTAAGGGGCACTGCGAGAACCTTGAACTCATCGACTCGATTCTTCTTTGTTGTTGGAAGGAGGATGAGAACTGTGATTGCTTGCAAGGTATTGATCTAATGATCTCTTATTTGATGATCTTTTTGGCAATGTGTGGAATGTGTTTTCTGTTTTCTATTCTGCATTGGATTTGTGAAAAAAATTGAGGAAATTTAGTTCACAATTTTTTTTTTCTTCAAGTTTTCATACATTTTTCCCCCGAAATCCATGCACTCTTGTCTCATTGAAACTCAAGCATTGTCACCATGTGGTATGCTCTGATGATGGTTTTGATCTTAATCGTTTCATTTGATCTTTGAACGAAGTTTCTGATGATGATATTTATACTTTTCCAACCTTTTAACAAAGTCTCTTCTTCAATCTTAGGGTTTCACAACAATCGGCCGCCTTCTTCTCTGAGTTACCTTCGATCCTCAAGGGAGAGCTCCAGGTGATGCTCAAAGGTAAAACATCTTCTCTCTGTTTCCTTCTTTCTTTATATATTGATTGATTGATTAATTGATCATTCTATGCAACTATGCTCTTTCTCTTCTTTGTAGTTGTGCTTGTCTGTCTCTGTTTTGCTTCTTATCGTTGGTAATATTGGGAAAGAAAGAGGAGAAGAGGTAGTGGAATCAGTGCTTGGATTGACCTTTTGTTGAGGATAATTTCAAGGTAAAGAGAAAGCAAGCATGGAATCTTCCTTTTTTCTCCTCAAATCATGAATGATTTTTTATTAGATTCTGTTAATTATGTTCAAAAGAATTCATAATCTCAAAAAGAGATATAATGTGAATGTTGTATTTATCCAAGTAACAACAATATTGTCTTCATGATTGAATGCAAAAGCATGCCAGAGGATTTCTGGAAAAAAAGGTATTTTGATGGTCTGATAGAAGATATTTACTATTTGATAATCAGGAAACATAATTTGAGGTTTTTTTGTTGTGATGTTCATATATGTTACTGAGAATTCTTTTCTCATTAGTTGTAATGATTGCTGAAGAAAGAATTTTGTATTGAACTTTTCTTTTACATGATTATTTTATTGCTTTATGATAGAAACCACAAAGTTGTTAAAAGAGGCTACTGCATCTTAAATGTCATACATGCATCTTTAAATGTATTAACCAAAGTGCTTGTTCAAATATACATGCACTTTTTCATGAATTAAGTTTAATTTTTAATAGTTTTAAGTTGTACTTATGATGTGATTTGTGAAGTTGATTTATATATGTTTTTTTTAGGACATGGAGAGAATTAGGGAGGTGGCAAGCAGTGAGGAGATTAAGCAGGCATTGTTCAGGAATGCAGGGTATGGAGGGAGGTGTGTTTGAGTGGGAGTCTGTCTGGGAGAGGAGAATAAGGAGTTGGTTCTCTCTTATCCTGAGTGGTTTTTTGAGGAACTTGGAGGGTGAGATGAAATGGATGTACCTGAATAATTGTTCTTCATCTTTGATCAATGTGATATTATTTCCTTTCTTTCTCTACTTAATTGTGTGATATTTCCATAAGTTTTTATCTATCTCTTTTCATGCATGAGCACAACAAGGCAATGAACATAAATTTTTAGAAAAAGTACATTCTTGAGAATATGCTTAGAGGGATTACAGAGAATCAAGTTATTATCTTAATGACTTGATCAGTGGTGAATTAATTAAGAGTGTGATTGCCCAAGCAGGGTATTCAATTCATTACCGATGACATGACAGGGAATGTGCAAGGGCCAATTAGAATGAGAATGTATGATGCTTAGGTAGTTTGAGATCTTCTTATAGCTTATATGGTGTGATGGAGTGCATCAATCACAGTTTTTCTGATTTTAATACCATGTTAACATGTACATGTTATAACCATTAATTAAAAAATAACACCTATAGTTAAGTGTGCTCTGATAGTAAATGTGTTTATGCATAGAATTTGATTTTTCACATGAAGTTTCAACTAATTTGGTCAACACACATTAGCAAACATTGTCATAAGAGACCATGGTTGTGAGTAAAACCAGAAGCAACAATGAAATTAGCCTTTTGAAATTATTTCTTCTAAGCATGCTGCACTTATTTCTAAATCAGGTGTTACTGTTGCATGTATCAGAAGTTAAGGAAAAAATTGATGGTTGGCTGAACATTTTAATTTTTAAGTATGTATGCACACTATTTCTAATAGAACTATTTGGTTTGTAAAAATTTACCTATTTCCAGCTGTTCATATTAATCCATTTTGTTGTAATAGTGCATACTTTGTTGTAATAGTGTATTATAATTTTTTTTTTCTGATTGATAACTTTAATATTTTGATTTTGATTTTTTTTTCTTCTACAATGGATGTTTCTTCTCCAATTTCCATAACTGGTCCACAAGAAGATTGCTCTCCCAATGCCACTGCTAATACCACCACGAATACAACAACAACAAATACGGGAGAGTACAGAGAGGATGATTGTGCACTTCAAAGGAAGAAGAGGGCAAAGACATCAGCAGTGTGGGTAGAATTTAAAGATGTTGGTGATGGGTCTAATAAAAAGATGGAGTGCATTCATTGCAAGACTAAGCTTTCAGTACTTCCAAGTGGTTATACAACACACTTTTTGTAAAACCCAGGGTTTTTATGGTTTTAGGAATAAATTGGATTTTGCCTTTTCTTTTATTAGAATTTTTAATTATTTTGGGGTAATTAATAAAACCCTCATAATCTAAGTCACTTATATATATATATATATATATATATATATATATATATATATATATATATATATATATATATATATATATAATATTACTAGTGTTTAAAAGTAATGGAATAAAATATAATATCTTTAGTCAAAGGAGGAGGTTGCTTTTGAATTTGGAGGATTTGTGTTTAAAAGTAATGAGCACGTGTATGGTTGGTATGTGTATCAATTTATTATATATATAGAGAGAGAGAGAAAGAGAGAGAGAATTATCACGAAAGCATGCAAGGCTTGGTTTTGAATGAGAAAACGCGTGGGAGTGGGATTGACTTCCTCATCGATTAGGTGGGATGCTAAAGATAAAAGATTTGATTGCAGCAATCAAGGGGATTGCAATCCCATATAAGCCTTTCCGCGACTTCTTAAAAAAAACGGAGGGTATGTAACCCTAACGCCGTCTTTGTTCCTTGAAATAGATCGCAAAGGAGGGAGAGTCCATCACTGGAACATAGCCTCGAGGCGCCACAAGACCACCAACATTCAGTTTTTTTTCGTGCGGTGGAGGCCGGAAAGGAGGGCGTTGACGTACCATGGAGTCGAGGGGTCGTTGTTGTGTCCCCGGAAACCTTCGAGCCACCGTCCACTCCGGTAAGCCTCCCAATCTCTAGATAACCATGTTTAGATTCTGTCCAGGTGGATAATAGGCAAAGTTTGTTCATAATGATGTTCGTGTATGCATGGTTGGGTTTAAGAATATCTAGATGATTGGTGAGATGAAGGTGGAGGTTGTTGTATAATGTGGTTGCAGGAGCTAACATGTAGGCAGCCGGGCATGAGAAGTGTTGTGCTTGATAGGGATGCTGATAATTTATATGTGTGGTACAGGGTTTTAAAACCAAGTATGCAGAGTTTTGGCTGTTAGATGAGTGGTTGTTCAGGTCTTTTGAGATTGACTACATGATTTATGGGTGAGGTGTTATTTAAAGAATGGTCTATTAAGGATTTATGTGGTGAGTAAATAGAATCATTTGGGTATAAGGTGGATCTGTGTGCAGGGTTTAATCTTTAAGATTTAGTTTTGTTATTAATATTAAGAATCTGTTGTAAGGCACGACTAATGAGTATGTAAATAAGATTATAGACCCATCTGTACATAGGTGATTACATGGACCATAGAGGTTTACTGATTTGGTTACATGTGCTCAATTGTTTAGTATGAGAGTGAGTAATGTGAGCATGTTGTGAGCCTTGATTCATGAAGTGGGTTTTGGTGATATTTAGAGATTGAAAAGAAATAAATTACTTGTTATAAGGTTGTGAGTGTGATGGTTGTTGACTGGGTTGGTATTTATGTTCACACTCAAGTGCACGTCTGTGAGAGGGACTTAATTATTCAGTGGTATGGATTGACAGTAAGTTGGATAAGTTAATTTGATATTAAGAGTATATAATTCTTGTGTGAGTGAATTATTTAAAATCCATGATTTGATTAATTAAGTCTTATTTGTTATGTTAAAGAGATTGGGTTTATTAGTGGGCTGGACCCATTTAGTTGAGTATGCATATTAGTAGCAATTGAATCCACGTGCGTTTGTGTGATTAGACCTGTGTTTACCAGATATCGACGAGTAGTGTGGAGCTTCGTCGGGACATACACGGATCGTCCGGTTGGATTGCGTTTAGAGGTAAGTCACTCTTGCCTCGTTTCCACCCTTGTATGGGTTTTCTTGATTTTGTTCGATGCTATTAGTTAGCATGTTCTTGTTTAGTACCTGTTGTTTGATCCATGCACATACATGTTTGATTGTTTCCTTCCTGGTATGTGTTTGGTTGATCTGTTTGGTAGTGTTAAGCTGCCATTTGTTGAAATACTTAGTTGGACTACCATTTACCCGCGGGGGCATAATTGATCATGGGCACATGGTCTTGTGTCGGTAGGCGTACGCCGATGCTAACCGGGATTCGATCTTCCGCCCGATTTGCGGTGGAGTCCGAGGCTCCGTCCCTCGCTTAGGGTTGATGTCTTGGCAGGTAATGGAAACGCGTAGAGGTGGCGCTACCGAATCACGACAGGTTCGAGCTCCTGGCCCGAAATTTGTTTTGATCTGGTGCGTTACTTACCGGTCGGCCGCCCGGGAAATTTTGTTTATAGAATCGTTCTTTGAGCTAATCTTTGGACTTCTCATCCAGGGCTCTGAGGGCCGTAGTTGGGTGTTAGGATCTGCTTGCATGGGGTGTAGCCCCTTTTCTTGATGATTCGTTGATATTGATATATGTTTCATCTAACCCTTGTGATTCTTGCAGGGTACTTACTGGGCTTTCAATTCGAACGCTCACGACTTTTCTCTTCTCTCATTTCAGGTTCTGGGAGTAGGTAGACTCGAGCTCAGGGACGGCGAAAGTTGGGGCGGGATATTGCTGAGGTTGGAGAACCTACCTAGGTTATTTTATCTTTGTGTGTGAGGACATTGTCTTTATTTTACTAGGACCTTTGTAGGGTCTAGATTGTGTAGAGGGCTATGGACCCTTATGTGATTTTATTATGTTTCCGCTGAGACTTTATAATTTATTTATTGATTATCTTTTGGTTAAATGTTATCTGCTTATCATTTTAGGCCTTGTATTCGATTGGGGCTCGTCTCCTTCGGTCTGAGCCCGATCTGCTCGGCGTTCAAGGTCCACTGGATCCGAGATTGTAGCGCTTACACTTTTCAAGGCATTTGAAGAGTTGTTTGATGAGAAAGAGTCGTATGAATAATCAGCAAAGAATTAGTTTCCAAGCTTCAGAGAAGGAATGTGATAGCTCAATCATGGCACCAGCAATTATGGATGGGAAATTGGACATGATGAAGATGAGAGAATCAGTTGCTCATTGGATTCTTATGCATGAGCATCCATTTTCCATCGTGAAGGATGAAGGTTTTAACATGATGCAACAAAGGGGAATGCCTTAGTGGGAAAAGTTTACCCGTGTCACAGCTAAGAAAGATTGCATGTTAGTGTATGAGACCGAGAAAAAGAGATTGTTTTCCTTGTTGAAAAATGTTAACAAGATTAGTTTGACAACAGATATGTGGTTGTCATCTCCTCAAAAGATGGAATACATGGTTCTGACCGGGCACTTTCTTGATGATAATTGGCAACTACAAAAACGGGTTTTGAATTTTGTGCATCTTCCCCCTCCTCTTTGTGGTATTGACATTGCCGATAGTGTTTACAAATGTTGCAAAGAGTGGGGAATTGAGAATAAAATCTATACTATCTCGGTTGACAATGCTAGCAAGAATGGTGTTGCAATTAGAAATTTGATGGATACCTTTTTAAGACATAAGAAATTGCTTTGTGGGGGAAAGCTATTTCATGTTCGTTGCACGGCTCACATTTTGAATATTATGGTTCAGTATGGTCTTGAAGAGATTGAGAGCATCATCAAAGATATCCGTGACAGTGTGGTCCACATCAAACAATCTGAGAAACGATTAATCATGTTTTCAGAGATTGTACAACAATTACAGTTGCCGCATAGAAAGCTTGTTATTGATTGCAAAACAAGGTGGAATTTGACTTATGATATGTTATCTACTGCACTACAATTTAAAGAGGTGTTTCCAAGATATAAAGATCGTGATTCTACCTATGAATGTTGTCCAAGCAATAAAGATTGGGAAAAGGCGGCAAAGGTTTGTGAAATTCTTCAAGTTTTCAGTTCTATCACCAATATTATATCGGGAAGTGAGTATCCTACCTCAAACTTGTTTTTAAATGAAGTTTATAGTGTGAAGGTATTGTTGGATAGAAAATATCAAGAAAGTAGGGATAAAGATAACTTCATTTTTGACATGGTTGCAAACATGAAAATTAAGTTTGACAAGTATTGGGGTGAATGCAATTTGTTGATGGCAATTGGTGCTATTTTAGATCCAAGGTGCAAAATGAGGGTTATTGACTTTTGCTTTCCTAAAATGTATCCTCCATTTGAAGCACAAACTTACATTCTTGAAGTGAAGAATTGTTTGTATGAGCTCTTCAATGAATATGTTGTTGAATTTCAGTCCATTGGTGGTGAAAATAGTGCTGAAAATTTAGCAATTAGTGGAGCTAGTTGTGCAAATATTGTTTGTGGCCAAAATTTTTCCTCAGGATAGTCTGAATTTTCAGAGTTTGTGAAAACCATTGAAACCATTGCCCCACAAAAATCAGATTTGGATACTTATCTTGAAGAGGGTTGTTATATTTGTAAGGGAGATTCAAGTAGCTTTAATGCTTTAGATTGGTGGAAGGAAATTACCTTGAAATTTTGTATTTGCTCGGGATGTTCTTGCAATACCCATCACTACTGTAGCTTCTGAAGCCACTTTTAGTGTCGGTGGAAGAATCATTGACTCATATCGTGCTTCATTAGCTCCTAAAACTGTGCAAGGTTTAATTTGTGGAGGTGATTGGTTGCGTTGTCTTCATGGCGTCAAGAAAAAAAGCAAGGTATATTAACTAAATTTTCTTTTACTTCATATGATTTTATTTTATACTTGCTGTAATAATATTTTAACATTGTTTTTTTTCATCTTATAGAAATACGACAAGGTCAAAGAAATTACTCTTCCTATCAAGCCTTGAAGAGCTAAGCTTGAGGTTATAGAATGATAGGTGAAATAAACTTATGTTATGTACAATATTTCTTCTCTTTAAGCTATTTATAATAGCTAATGATCCTATAACCTTTTATGCAGGAGCTTTTGAGGTGAGAAGTTAGTAAGCTGTGATTGTGAGCAATGGGCATTTTATATGTTGACTTGTTGTATTGGTTATTGTGTTGTTTCACTTGTTTGTGTAATTGTGTTGTTTTGGATCTTGAATCCTTGTTCTAATAAGGGCAGTTAGCTGTTAAACTGTGTTTATTTCAAAATTGGTTGTTAAACCTACTTTTTGTTGTGTTTCAGAATTGGCATTTGGCACATTAACTATGTTTTATTATATGATTGTGAGCATTCTACTTGTTGTAAATAAATAGATGTGTTTTTGGTTGGAGCTTTTTTAAGTTTATATCTTTGTTGTAAATAAATAGATGTGAGCATTCTAATTCTTGTTGTAATTAAATAGATTTGTTGTCAATAAATAGATGTGAGCACTCTACTTGTGATATTTTTTGGGGTTTTTTTTAAGTATATATATTTTTTCATTACTTTTTTAATTTTTTTTAAATAATTTGGTCAATATGGTAACGAGCCGAGCTTCACGAGCCGAGCTTGAGTAACTCAATTAATACACAAGCCGAGCTTCACGAGCTTGAGCAATTCGAGCTTCACAAGTTTGATTTATTTGTAATTCAAGCTTCACGAGCCGAGCTCGAGTAGCTCGATTAATACACGAGTCGAGCTTGAGCAAAAAAATTAAGGCTCGAACGAGCTCGAGCTTTATTCACGAGCCGAGCTTGAGCATAACAGTATTCGGCTCGGCTCGGCTCGTTTACACCCCTAGCTGAATCTGCAATGGAGGGGGAGCTGAAAGCCTTGCTGAATGGACTCAAAGCCTTGATCAGAATAGGAAGCAAGTCTATAAGAATGTTGTCTGGCAACCTGCACATCACTAGGATATTGCAACAAAACAAGGAAGATGCCAATTGGTGGACTCAAACACTTACCAAGAAATGCAAGGAGAAATTAAAGACCCTAGAAAGATGGGAAGTCCACTACATCCTTAGAGAGGATAATGCTACTATTGACCAACTTGCCAAAAGGGCAAAAGAAGAAGAACTTCTACACTTAACTGATGCTGCTCAAATCCTATATGGCTCAAAGAACTCTTAGATCCATTAAGGAAATTTTGTACATGATACTTAGCTAATTTAGTTTTTTTTTTTTTAAAAAAAAATACATGTACTTGTAACTCGGATTATTAATAAATTATGATTTATCCACTTTCATTAAAAAAAATTCAAAAGAAAAGAAATATCCTCTCTATTGATGCTTGTGGGCTGTGGCACTGGGTTGGCAGAGCACCGGCAATGGTGATGGCAATGGCGCTGCCAATATCCATGAAACATCCTTCATCTCTCGCTAACCAGCATCTATGCCGTACTTCTCCTCCTCAAGCTCACTCCCACCTTCTCCCCTGCACGCGGGGCAAGTCCCGGCCAAGCATCCGTCTCCCACTTCCTCGCACTCCTAGAGCTCTTGATGACCCGCCGGCGGCGGCGGATGGTGATGCTTCCTTTGCGGTTCTCGCGTCCATGCAGAGCCAGCACAACGAAATCGTGGTCGTGGACACTCCTGAGTCGAGGGTTCTGCTGCTCGATTCCACTCGTATGTAGATTCTCTTTGCTCTCTTTGGTTGCTTGTTGTTATTGATAATTTCGGGTTTGGGCATTTCATCGAATGGATTGCGTTCATGGGGTCTTATTAGTTGCTTTGTATCTTTCAGTCATGTCTATGAAAGGCATACTTTTTTTTTCTTTCTAAAATTTGAGGAAATTTTGCTTTTTTTTTTAACATGAATGTTCTCCAAATTTGGTTTAAGTTGACAATTGTATATCCATTCTCTTTGGCATCATTTGTTGCTTGTTTTTATTGATATTTTTGCTTTGTAGTTGTTTTATAGCTTTTATTCATGTCTAGTTTCAATTCGTTATGTTATTGTGGAATGCATACTTTTGTTAAAGTCTGCAGAAATTTTTGCATCTTTTTCAACATAATTATCTCCAAAGTCTATATTGACTATTGAGGACTATCTTTTCATGTGTTGTGAATCAGCATGAAAAATTTCCATCTTAATGGCTAACATTGTTGTTCAGCTGTTAAATTTGACACTGGTTGATGTATGGCCATTTTTCTAAACTTTCAAATTGATTCTCATATATGTCAAGATAATGGAGGAAATTTACTTTTGCATGGCCCACCATGCTGTGTCTAAGTTATGAAAATGCTAGATAAATTTCAAAAAGTTTGAAAGAAAGTGTGTACACTTTTTTTTGGTCTGTAGGCCATGGTAGTTCTTATTTGAAACACCAACCTGGTTTTTTCTCTGAAAAGATTCAATTACAAAATCCAATTCAGGGTATAGATTATTGGATATCTGAACTCTCATTTCTTTTTACATCTTGATGTCAATCTGAGATCAAATAATCTGATGAGGTATTCACTGAATTGTTGTTTCGATGAAGCCTTTGTGGTGAGTTGGCTTTAGAAAATCACAGAAGATTCCTTGGCCTTTGGTAAAACCTTTCACATCCAGTAGGAAGGATGTTGCATAATGTCACAAAGGGCCTGACAATTTAGTTGATAAAAAAAAATGCACAGGAAATTATTTACTTGATTCACAGGTAGGCTTTGATGTTGATAAATCACCTGTTGAAGGAAAAGACCAAGCAGGTTAATGCACATGATAATTTTTAAACCTCTGTCAAAACATTCAACATCTTAAGTAATACTGCAGCATTAATTAATAAAATTGCATGTGAGAGAGGTTTTAGCAACTATGGCAATGAAATACACTATGGCTATTGGTTGTTCTGATGGGTGCTCTCTGGACTTGTTAGGAGAAATTTCAGTGTACAGCAACATTTTGATATCACCAGGAATTGGTAAGAAAAATTTTAACACACCGAAGAACTAATTGAAAATTTGGATCTATGTTCAATGAAGCCAAAAGGTTACAGATATTCAAGATAAATGTTTTGGTAAACCTTTTGAGTTGGAAATTAGTGATTCTTGTGGAAGTGGGTGTGCATTTTAAGAAATGAAAGGACACAGATTTGCAAAAGAAGCCAGTTCAATTAAAAATTCAGCCATCCCTTGTTGTCATCCTTTCTGATCGTAGAAGATCAATTTTCTAGTCAATAAACAGATTTCTATTCAACTTAATCACCACTTGTTTGTGAATATAACATGTTCAATACTTCAATGCTGTAGACCAACTTGTAGTGAATAAAATGGAAATATCTTCAAATTATTTACCAGAAAATACAATTGCTAATGATCATTACTGAGGTGAATTCGGACCTATCAGTTCTTAATCATTCTTCATTTTCTTTGCAGATAATATTCACAGTCTGCTAAACAAAGATCAGAAATGGACTGGTTCGTACTGGGTAGGATATAGTTCACACTTTTTTTATTTGAGATGGTATTATCAAAATAGATGTGTCAATAGTGTTTGTCACAATATCCTAGCATCGTTTATCAATAGGAATCCAGGTCCTACTCTTCATATCTCTTTTGTAAAATCAGGTTTTGGCCAAGGTTTTGATTTAAAAAAAAAACATTAAATTTTGGCATAAAAGACTAATTTCCTGAAATTTCTTGTCAAGAGTTTGAAAATAATAGATCTAGGAATATCTAAGTGAAAATTCTGTTAGTCACAATTTAAGTTGAAGGTATTATAGAAGGGTTTGTGCTTTAGTTATAGGATGTCACAATAAATAGGCAGTGTTTGTTGTCTTTCTGATTATTATTGTAGAAAGATATTTAAAATGCTTTACGTAATGTTGTTTATAATTATTATAACTATTATTACTTTTACCTGTTTGTTTGGCTGATGTTTGGATATTCTTTCAGATTATTGAACATGACTATTTATTCCTTTTTGGCAATTTTGGTCATCTAGGACGAGTTTGCAAGTCTTCCAGCTATAGTCCCGCCCGGTCCAATTGGAATCTTTGGTTTGGTAATCTGCTAGTTATTTATGTTTGTATACCTCTTGCTTTTCTTGTGTACACAATCCCTCTTCATGCTTGAAATCATAAACATGATCGTAAGCTTTCTAAGATGCATCTTTTTCAGGGTGGTGGAACAGCTGCTCATTTGATGCTTCAGTCTTGGCCTTCACTACATCTTGAAGGCTGGGAGATTGATGACATAGTAAGGGCACTGCTCTTTTTATTTCTTTCTTATGTCATTCATTTTTAGAAGTTTAATATATCATTAAACTATTTACTCAACCTTTTCAGAGTTTCTTAACTGCATATAAAGAGGATCTTATTCTTCTGTTGTTTTGTCCAGCGTTGAATATTCATTGAGAAAGATATTTCAAGTAGTAAAACTAACTTTCAATCTAATAAAATTTTCAAATAGATTGATAATTATGTTTTCTATGCAAAACAAACAACTTGATTACAACTTAGAAGGGTTATTTTCTATGGTCATATTGATAAATGGAAATGAGGAAATAACTAATATTTAACAAGTGCTCAGCCTACTAAAAGGTGAGCATGAGACAATAAAGACAACATCAAACTTTTGTTTTCACATTATTCAAAAGGTATGTATCCATGATCAAGTGAAAGAAAGCAATTGTATTTTCCATCTTTTCCTTATTGTCAATAAATGCATATTCAAATAAGCAACTATTGTTCCCATCCCCACTTGCTACTTCTTAACCATGAGTTTGCATTTGGTTTTGTAAAAGAAATTACATGACAATATTAGGCTTTACGAATTTATTGAAGTATGAGTAAGTATTTTACTACAAACAAGTTTCCTTGATATTTATTTAAGGACTATTTTACAAAGTGCAGTTAATTGACATAGCAAGGGAGTACTTTGGTCTCTCTGGTTTAGAGCAATCCACACAAGCTGGTGGTTCTCTTTCTGTTCACATTGGTGATGCACTTTCTCCATCTGCTACAGTTCCCGGAGGGTTTGCTGGTAATAAAACATTTTATTTCTATGTTTGCATGTGTCCCATGCTATTTAACATTCTCATTTTTTTTAGCAATTAGATAATGCTATATTTTTTCAAAATCCATTATTGTTTGGTTTTCTTGAACATTAGATGTCTTATTGTTGGTTCATTAAATTGAATTACAACCTTCATGTTTTGACTACTTTATACATCAGCACAATTACCAAATTGAAATAAGATATGCTAATTATTTTGATTAGTATACAATAACACCTACCTTTATTTCGAGTCTGTGTGTTTTCTTCATACATATAGAAATGATTTTTCTTTGAATGACAGTTGGCTTGCCTTTATCCAGGTATCATTGTGGATTTATTTTGTGATGGAAAGATTTTACCGCAGTTGAAAGAGGTATGCTTTAGTGCTATTTCTTTCCCTTTAAATGCTTAACTTTGTTCATAGTGATGTTCAAATAAGTGAGCTCCTTTGAGAACTTTCTAGTTATTGTTCACCTAACTGTAAAAGAACCGTAGAATATGACAATTTATGTATAATGTTTATATTAAATATATTTCTAGTCCCTATGATACTTAGGTGTTCATAATAGATAACTTCATCGCACACTAGTATCTGAAACTATACCAAATTGATGGTCAGCATTAGTTGTCGTATAGAACATTCACAGGTCGTTTCGCTTCATAGTTGGGTCTTTGTGGAGAATGTCGTTTTGCTCCATCCTAGTTGATTTGTGGAGGATATTTTCCTCCTTTGGCCTAACACCCTTTGGTCCTATGTGGAGCAAAAGGTTTACTTATGTACAATGAATCATAAAAAAGGCAAAACAACTTTTTTATCACAAAAATACAATACATCCAATTATAAATGTTTTACAGACTGACAAACACACACATTTCAAAAATAAATATTCTATACATCTAAAAGCTGCAGATTGATGTAATTCATAAAATAAATCAATAACATAAACATAAACACAAAACAATTAACAAAATTATGATGTTGGCTTGACAGTTTTAACAAATTTGAACCAAGTACAAAAAGTGTAATAATAAAATGATTCATACCACATTACTTTCATAATAGTTATAACAGGTACAAAATAAGAGAATGATAACATGTAAACACATCAATGCCTTCGAGGTCCTTCTATGTGTTTGTCTATTTCTCTTTGACTTATAGACCATTTAATAAAATTATACATAGACAGTATCAAACACTTTATACACAAGAATGATCACAAATAGATAGATAAATAAATAAATAAACATATTACTTTTCGGGACTCATATGAATGCTCTAATGAGAGAACATCGTCCTAATAAATCTCACTGGCGTAAGAGTTGGGAAATGCTCTCATATCCAAATCTGAAATATAGACATTGAGGATGATAAAATTGTGTAAAGGTAAATAAAAGTTCCGAAATTTATGTACATCTAAACAAAAGGATGATACTTGCAGCAATGTGAAGAATCCTGGACACCGGTCTAATATATAGTCTTCTACAACTGATTATAAAAATAAGATAAAACAACTGTAACCCATGCCAATCTCCCCACCGGTCAAAATTTGGAAGGAATGCCAACCATTTGAAGGAGACCTTGTTTTCATAATTGTCTCGAAATAAATGTGAGCCAATAGTGTACACTACTCATCATTGTTCGCCTGATCATGTATCTTTCGAATACTCTCTAGCTTGACCTTACTAGTCTCTGTATTTGGAGACACTGCGCCAATGGTTTGTGAACATAACAATCCATAGTTATCAGGATCCTCACAAATGACTGGGTCTCTATTAATTCATAAACCAGTCATATGGCAACATCTAAGAGCGTCAAAGTCATATTTCCAACTCGAAGATGAAAGGTATTTGTCTCTAGACGTTAACGCTCTATAAAGGCAATCAATAAGACATGATCTAATCTAACAGCTAACATTTTCATAACCCCCAAAAAACTTGAACGTCGTAATATGTCATGTATCCTAGTTGACACACTAATCCCATAAGATGTGTGGTTAATGATCTTAATCGTATTGGGATCCTAATCAAATAAGGCGAATCAAATGTATTATTTTGAAACTTATATCTTATTTGATTAGGATCTCGAGATGATTTCCTTTTGAAAGGTCATTTTGCTCCACAAAGGCCCAATAGGAAAATGCCGTTTTACTCCACAAACCAGGTTCTGCCCTAAACACACAAAACCGTTGTGAAAGCTAATAAAGGAAAGAGACGATCAAAAGCACTGCGTTTTATTCCTAAAAAAATTTGAATAATACAAAACACTTAAATAAGAAAAAAAATAGGTTTCCTAGTCTGCAGCATATAACTAACAGTCCTAGAAATTAGGAAAAGAAACAAACTAACTTCTTGAGATAAGCTACAAACTAACTTCCTAAATTATAGGAAGTGGGCTAACAGTCCCCCTCAAGCTGGACTGTACAGCTTGTACATTCCAAGCTTGTCTACAATTTTTTCAAATGTAGGCTTATATTTCTGTCCATGCCTCACTGTTCAGCGTCTCCTGTATTGACTTAGGAACCTCTGTTTGGGTGTCTTTTCTCAGCGCAACAAGAATATTAAGGCCATCTATCTTTATGGTCGGGCTTGATTCCGGTATAGAGAGCTGGTTATTGAGATTATCTGAGCCATCATTACCCAATTGCGATTTCTTCCTTCGAGTGTAAGAAAGCTCAAACCCACGAGTTCAATTCCTGGTTGTTAGGCTGAGGTGGTGTGGAAGGAAAATGATAGTTATTTGACGAAATTTGGATAAGGTTGGTTGGAATGGGCTAAGGATCTAGTTGAATTTGAAAGAGACAGATTTTCTTTTGGCTGAATTTGGATGAGATTAGGATTAGATAAGATAGAATTTGAATTTAAAATATCTGGATTTTCTTTCCGACAAAATTCCCATAAGGTTAAATTTGAATTTGACAGGTTTGGAAGAAGTGCATCAGATTTAAAATGTGTGGAATTATCCCAAAAATTTACTGATGCTAAATTCTTCCCATGAAGTGAATTTGTGGGATAAAAAGATTGATTTTCAAAACAAGTGACATTTCCTGGATTAAAGTAGTAATTAAGAAAAAAGCACTTGTGAGATCGAGAATCTAATTTCGTACGGTTCTGATTATCAAAAGCCAAGGCCGAACACTCAAAAATACTCAAGTCAAGCTTGGAAAAGACCCGAGAATTAGAAAAGTGAGAATGAAGATTATTAAGAGGGGTTTTGTAATTGAGAACCCAAAAAAGATAACAAGAAGTAAGAATGACATCACCCAAAAAATATTTAGGAACGTTTGAGGTAAACAAAAGAGACCGAGTGACTTCTAAAAGATGATGATTTTTTCGTCAATAGAGGTCTACACTTACTAGGTCTTTCCAGTTTTGTTGATTGTAATGATAAAGATCTTGCCACAATTTCTTCAAGGTCTTGAAAATAGTGGTGATATGAAGGAATGAATAGTGATTGGAGGAGGCAGTGGGGACGATTGTGGCAAGTCGAGAAATGTTTGAAGCCATCTCAGAGTCATCGCCTCCGCTCGTCCCAGTCATGGCCATCTTGACCATTGTTTCTCTCAACTTCAATAGCTTTTATCGCTCTGATACCATAAAAGCTAATAAAGGAAAGATAGGATCAAGGACACAACGTTTTGTTCCTAAAAAAATTGAATAATACAAAACACACAAAAAAAAGGTTTCCTAGTCTACAACATATAACTAACAGTCCTAGAAATTAGGAAAAGCAACAAACTAACTTCTTGAGATAAGCAACAAACTAACTTCCTAAATTATAGGAAGTGGGCTAACACATTGCAACCCATCATTAAGACCCCTAAAAAAATTTTAATTTATTGTTTATCCTAGTTAGCATCTAGTTAACATTCTGGATGCTGGCTAGTCAACTCTAGGATCATTTTGACAAATAAAATGGTTCTAGGGCTTAAAAATAAATATTATTTTTTAAAATTGACTGATAATGGCCCTTTTTTTTCGATGTCAAGTATTTATCCTCAAATTTATCCTTTTTTATGTATTTGTTAATTATTTATTTTTGGAATTTTATGAAAGATTTCTACATGGTTGGATATGAATAAGAAGTTGATGCCAAATGGGCGAATAATGGTGAATTGCGGTGGGGTTCATGGGGAATTATCTGATGGTGGTGATGGACCAACAAATATTAATGTTTCAGATGCTTCCTGGATGCAGAATTCTACTATTAAAGCACTGTGCCAAGCCTTTCCTGATAAGGTAGATAAATTTTTAATTGTGTATGTTGTGATGGTGACAAAGTTTACCATGCACTAGTTTTTTGTCTTTTTTACGAAGAGAAATGCATGCTACAATTTGTAAATCAACTTAGCATATGTTCACTAGTATTTTCCCATCAACTTTTGAGATTAAGATTTCTCTCCCATTTTTTTCCTTTGTGCAACTTGTTGGTTCTCTAATTGCATGTAAAATTGAATGCTTTATGTGGTTTTCTTGTGTAAATCTTGGTTTCTGCCTGTTTTTGATCAGGACTGATTAGAAGAGCTTGCCACTGAATCTAAGGATAGGTTAAAATTAAGCTGCTAAAACTATCTGGTTGTTAGATTAGCTATAAATTAAAATGATCATTTTTCTACTGAACTGCATAAACATGTGATTTCTAAATGATTCATGCTTGCTTATCACTGTGTTTATATTCATCTCTTTGCTTGCCATGTGTACAGTCACATTTAGTTTTTTCTGTCAAATACTTCATGGAAAGTTTCTCATTATACAACATAAAGACAAATTTAGTTCCTCAAAAGGGAATAAAGATAAATAAATAAAGCATGATACCGGGATTCATATTTTGCAGTTAAGCTGGAAACGACTGAAGGAACAAGAGAGTGAAAATTATCTAGCACTCACAGGACCTACACCGGATTTGAATTCTTGGTCAGCTGCCTTACCAAGCCCATTAAGTTCGAATGTGAAACACTGGAAACCTTGTAAACTTGCTTGATACATTGCTAATGAACCGAAGATGTGTTCCTCATCATGAGTTTAGTGTCTCCAGCTTGGTATTATTCTCATCTTTTTGTTGGAACTATGAGAAGGCATTTAGTTTTGCTGGAATGGAAAACCTGGGAGCTTATGTGTTTTTCATACGTCATAAATAATGGGACACTTATTACGGCAAGTATTACATGTTTAGTTTCTTATATTTTAATCTTTGGCTACTTCTAACCAACTTTTTTTTACACTGAATTGTGGAAACAGGAATGACAACATTGATAAGCAAAGTTGGAGGTATTGACTCATTCTCAAGCAGGCATGAACATTTCAAGTGAAAAAAAGGCTCCGGTAAATATTGATTTATGCTGAGAACTTCATTTGTTTGAGTTTTGACTTTAGTTCATCTGGTAGAAAAGCAGCTGTTGAAAAATTAACGCTATGTTTATGATTTCATGAATTTTTTTTTTCTTTTAAATCATAAAATTGCATGTGTGCGCCTCATATATTTTTAAGGATATGCTTGTTCATGGTGAAGCCTAGGAAGTTTGTAAGTTGGGGAGAATTTGGGTAAGGTGATCTCTCGTCTTTTATTTTGGATGGAAGAAGTGGATTGTTGCTTTGTTAGGAAGTCCCATTCTTAAGGAGTGTTAAGTTTCCTCTAATTCGATTGAGAAGTTTCACTTCCCTCACTTTCTTAATAAGCGGAATTTCTCGAGTTATACATAATGTAAACAAATGAAGTAAGTGAAAGAGGAAAGTGTGGATTGGGTTAGGTTTACTGATTTGTTTGTTCAACTAGAAGTGACATCCAAAATAGGAGTTGAAGTCAGTTACTTTAATGTAATTCAAATCAAAATTTTAATAAAAATCTTGCACTTGCCTCAATGAAATTTCTGTATATTCAGACACTTCGCATACATTTTCCTTAATAAACATGCCCTGAACAACTGTAGAAACAAGCCGAAATCCGCATCAGTTGGTGATCTGTGGCAACAGATCAACCAATTTAGTCAGGTTGGGTCCCTTCTATGTGAAGGCTCAAGCTCATCTCATCTTAGAAAAGAAAGAAATGGATACAAATTAAGAAGGTTAATTGTGAATTGACATGACATTCCTAAAAGCACTTTGTGCTTTAATTTCTGAATTGTTGTGAAACAGAGGTGTGGTTCTGGAGATCGTCGTATTTTCATCAGTGACAGAAAGAAAATAGTGATATTTTTTATCTGACGATCGGATTGAGGATTGTTGTCCATGTGGCTTAGAATTTCAGCATTTTGTTTTTGTTATCCCATTATTTTTGTTCAGTAAAGTCGTTAGTTTTCCTCGCACTCACAACTGTTTTCCATGTAAATTTGATGTGTACTTTATGATTGCTGATTGATTTTATTTTTGCAATAACAAAAGAGAAAAATATTAGACTTGTGATTGTGGGTGAAGTTTTTACTGTTATATATAACCCTGCAAGCCCATGTTTTTTTAATTGTTATCTTTGGTCAGAATGTTATCTTTTAGTTTTGAAGAGATCCATTTTGTTGTTTAGCTTGGTTTTGAAAGCAAAAGAATTCCTTCACACCCTCCTTGGAAAATGCCCTGTGCTTTTAACCTAAGCTTTCCTCATGTGAAATTGACATTTTATCTCATTAGTTCACAAAAAGTGTGTTTTTTTATTTTTTTTTTATTTTTTTGAAGAATCTTGGAATAACTACCAATCGTATGTTTATTCTTGGAGAAAAACTAAATTAAAGCCATAGTATATTATAAAAAGTTCTTTTCTCAAAAAAAAAAAACATTTTTATCTATTATTTTTCTTTTACTTTCCTCTACTTTACTCAGAAGTAAATATATATATATATATTATACCTGATATTATCAGGCCCGCCGCACTTGCTTTTGAATTAGTTGTATTTCTCTATTTTTCTCAAGTTAACTATAGGAGTTAATTATTTTTTTATTTTAAAACTTTTAATTTTTTTTTAATTTTTAATTAATTTATTTTTTTTTGAAAAAAATGGATAAACCACATAATAATTAATTTATAGTTGTAGCTTTTAAGACTCAAATCCTAAAAAGTGCATGGGGTCCATTCCCATTGGTGTGCTCTGTAACAGTAGCCAAAAAAGAATAGCTTCATTTGCTGCTCCCATGATTGAGGAAGTAAAGCATATCCACATGCAGGGGCCACTGGGACAATCCCCAAGCCATGGATGGGGACTTGCCATCAGTAGATACCAGCTGCTCCTCACCCTCTCATTACTCCCATCCTTTTCCATTTGTTTCTTTTTCTTTTTTTTAATATAAGAATCACGACATTAATGTATCTTTTTAATGAAAAAAAATAGATATCAATCTATATCACTAAGCACCATGTGTTGAGATATTCTCTTGGGCAAGGTTCCAGGATCGAATCTCCGACGTTGTAAATGGGGTGAACAAGTTTGAGTAGAGTTTACTTCTCGGAGCCCATGGTCACATCTCTGACTGTTTTGTAAGTGGGGGTCTTTATGGCCTTAGTCAAAATAATAATAATAATAATAAATAAATAAATTTATATTACTAAGCGGAAGTAAATCGGTTATAGATAATTTTTATTTAAAAAAATTTTAGAAAAAATAAAAAAATAGATTAGTTTCTATTTTTTTTAATTATGGACTTTTGAATTTTAAAAGTCATTACAACTACTTGAAATTATGTTTGATGCACGTTAGAATTATCTTATATAACTATTATTTTTATGAAATTCATTAGTAATATGAAAAATATTTGTTATTATATAACTATTATTTTTTAAAAAGTCTAAGCAAGAGTCATTTATTAGTTTTAACTATGCTCAAGCTTGATTGGTATAAGTCTGGCTTAAGTTTAATGGAAAATTCTATATATATATTTTTTTAAACGAAATCTCATATTCTATAATGAATTTTCTCTTTATGTTTCTTTTACTAACCCTGTCATGCATTATTATTTTTTTACTAACAATGATCTTATTTATCAAAGAGCGTAGAAAAAACTCTTAATTTCTTAGAGTTTTTTTGTAGATTTGAGAAATTGAAATGAAAATTTTCTCTCTTTTAAACTGAACTTGATGGAGCTTCGAATTAAAAGGTTCAACTCAAGATTATTTCATTTAATAATTAATTTAATTGAGCAAGAGTGGCTTTAAACATGCTAAACAAACACAAGTAAAAATTGCTCCTGATATGGGGTAAAATCTCAGTCGACATGTGGCCTAATCTCAGACATTCAAAAAGATCGTTAACGTTACAAGATCACCAGTCGTGTGCATGTCACGGTGATGACCGAGATCACCGCCCAAGATCAGCGGAGAACTTCACGACAATAACTGGGGTCACCAGACTCACCACTCACCATTTCGAGATAGTGGTTGAAATCATCGCCATCGCTTCCTCGAGGGTTATAGATGTTGTAGATTAATTGGTACAGATGTTGCTTTGAACAAGTTGAGTGTTGATTGATGTGACTGAGGCGTGCAGGTTGCACTGTCCTTAAGAAGGATTTCGCCTCCTCTCTCGGTGCAACAGGATTTGTGGCGATGTTCTCCTGTGGTTCAATCGGCTTCCAGATTGCACCCGAATTGATGAAGTGAGTGCTCTTGATTTGCTCCGACAGAAGAAGCTTTAGAATGTTGCAGAATAATGAGGAAGGAGAAAGACAGCAGGAAAACTGAAAATTGTTATATCCAGAGAGTAGAATGCAGAGAGACACAAAAGAAGCATCAGTCTGGGATGAAAAGAAGCTACAAAGGGATGCATCAGTTCAAAGGTCGGAATTTCCAAGCTAGACTGGACCCGGATTTGCACCCCCCCTGCGCAGGCGCGCGTAAGAGAGCATGCCTACTAAATAATTCTAACATGCTACTAGAAGCGTAACATATAAAAGTGGACGCTTCTTTGTAAATAAGTAATGCCAGACTTAAACTTACTCTATTGAACATGAATGTTTTGAAACACACATAGGAAGGCCCAAACACAAATCAAGGCCCAAATGGGCTTCCAACAATAGAAGAGATGAAGGAGCGATTATGTAGAGGACCAAATCCTATTGTTTAATATACTTCACACCAAACTCTTTACCTTCAATCTCTTCTGTCTTCTTCTTTATTACGCTCCTACTCTCACCGAATTGAGCGTCGGAGCCAACCCGGGGCATGAGCGCCTGCCCATTTTTCTTGTCTCTTGGTGAGGAGCAACCTTTGAAGGCATGATGCCAAGAGAAGGCCGCCATTTGAGAAAAAAAATATATATATTTGCAACGTGGAGTTTTTTTCCAATCAACTATTCAACCAAAGCATATTTCATGTTGATCGCGATCTGTCTTAGATCTCCAGGAGGGTCAAATCTCAGCATCAACAACTTCTATAAATTTTACAATGATATAAATTTGGAAAAAAAATGACTTTGTAGCTCTAACTTGAAAATTATTTGAAGTCACTTGAAACGGGTTTCCAGTTTCCAAGCAACACGTGGAGTTCACTCATTTGCTAGCGACCGTGTTCGCTGTTCTTCTAATGTATATGATCATCTCGGAGCTCTGTTCCCTCACAAAATATTTGAATCATAGATCGTACCCAACTTTTAAAGTACACGTGTACCTCATCAACACTACCAGCCACTCGTCTTTTCATATCAGCTGGAAAATAAATAATTTTTATTTTGCATTTACGCCCCTTAAAAACTCTATAATTTCATATAATTCACACAAAAGTCATATTTATTATTTCCATATGTACCCCGTGAATCTTTATAATTGCATATTATTTATATCCCTGCAAATTTTTTTATTATTTTACTTTATTCCTACTGTTATAATTATGAACTTATTTAGGGGTTATATGCAAAAACTAGTATTAATATATATTAAAAAAAAAACCCATTTTCTCGACCCCAAATCCGACGCTCTTCGTCTTCTTCTTCTTCGACTGCTGCTATACTACTGTCTTCCTGCCTTCTCTTCGAGCTCCGGCCATGGCGGCGAGGAGATGAGGGACGGAGAAGGGAGTAGCATCACCGCCACTGCCGCCAGATCACCTCCTTCTGATCCTAACCGGATGGCCGCGCTCCCCCTTGTGGTCTCCCTCAACTGCCTCGAGGACCCTGCCCTCGAGCAGGAGAGCCTCGGCGGCCTCGCCTCAGTCGAGCATGTTGGCCTCTCCCGCGTCTCCGACGGTCGGATCGAGTCTGCCGCGGTCGTCCTCCTCCATTCTCTCGCTTTTCTCCCCCGCGCTGCCCAGCGCCGCCTCCAGCCCTGGCAACTCATCTTATGCCTCGGCTCCACCGACCGCGCCGTTGACTCATCCCTCGCCTCCGATCTCGGCCTCCGCCTTGTCCATGTCGACTCCGGCCGCGCCGAGGAGGTCGCCGACACCATCATGGCCCTCTTCCTCGGCCTTCTCCGCCGGACCCACCTGCTTTCGCGGCACTCGTCCTCGGCCGCCTCCGGGTGGCTCGGCTCCATCCAGCCTCTCTGCCGAGGCATGCGACGCTGCCGGGGGCTCGTGCTTGGGATCATCGGAAGATCCGCGTCGGCTCGCTGCCTAGCCACCAGAAGCCTTGCTTTCAAGATGAGCGTTCTCTACTTCGACTTCCATGAGGTGCCTTACCCTTGTTGCCCTTCTTGACTTGATGTTTCCCTGCATTTTCGTAGATTTATTATACCACAAGTCAAGTGTGTGCATATGTGAGAGGAAATGTAGTTGAGGAAGAGAACTTGAAAGCTTGATCTAAAGCAAGAGTGGTAAAAAGAGAAGGCTTGCTGAATTTACATGGAAACCTTCAATTATGAGGAGAAAGAACTGTGCTTTTTTCAAGAAAGTTAGTAACTATTCATAAATTATCTAACATTGCAGCCCATTTGGTGCATTCTTCACAACAGAATATTCTAAAGTTTGGCTTCAAAGGAAAGGAAGTGGTAGTGTGCTAGTTTGACCTGTAGGTTATTGCTTTTACTTCTAGAGGTTCTTTAGAATTATTCTCACACAAGACTGTATTTTGGGCTAAATTTATTTTTCAAATTCTTAAAGAGAATCACCTGGTGGCCACTTGAGAAACATTGCAAGATTTTTGGAATATTTGGAGTTGCAAGTGTTTAATTTGGTTTGGATTGAGAAATATTGAATCCTAGGCGGTATATCATATGGAGGTGGTACGAGTTGCTGTGTAAGATTTTTGAACTTTTTCATAGTGAAACCCATTAAAGTATTGATTTTCTGTCAAAATAAGAAACATTAGCTAATCACCTTTATAGGAATATTGTACACTGTAACTTCTCTGTGTCATCTCATAAATCTCCCTCTGCTTCAATAGCACCAATGTGTAACTAATTTGTGGCTCCATCCTGCTTTATTAGTTCTTTTCTGCCAATGAATATAATCCATAGAAACAGTGAAAAATATCAAGCTCTCATGCTTGTGAAAACAGCTGTCCATATGATCACTAAACTTATCTAAGCATATGCTAAAATATCTATTCATTTTCATTTATCCATAACTTTACTGGACAAGATTAAAATAAAAAAACTCTACTTTTTTGCCTTTATTTCAGAAGTATGGACATATTGAGAGGTCATTTTTCCTTTTGTATGTGCCTGGCTTTTGGCTTCCGTGCAACTGTACTCGCATTTGTTTATGCATGTAACTTTTCAGCATGTTTTTAGCTCCAACTTGTATTTAACTATACTTGATCAATTTACAGGATAAAGGTAAATCAAGGCGGCTGTCTTCTACATTCCCTCCTGCTGCTCGAAGAATGGACACACTCAATGATCTTCTGGCAGCAAGCGACCTTGTTTCGCTTCATTGCTCTCTATCAGATGACACAATGCATCTTATTAATGCAGATCGCCTGCAGCACATAAAACCTGGTCAGATTACATGGTTCTGTCAATTTTTCCTTTTCCATCATCTTGAAATCTATTTTTCCTCCTATGACTTTTTTTTTATACTTATATCTATTTTGCATACAGGAGCATTCATCGTGAACACTGGAAGTGGTCAGCTGATAGATGATTGTGCCCTAAAGCAACTGTTGATTGATGGCACTATAGCTGGCTGTGCATTGGATGGTGCAGAAGGGCCACAGTGGATGGAAGCATGGGTATGGGCATTAACTTTTGGGTATGAGTTGTATTCTTGAAAATGTGGTTCTGTGACGTGAAGACGTTTGGTAATATTTGCCGTACACACAAAGATGGCACATGCATTTGATACATACATAAATATAAATAGGTATACGTATGTGTACTATATATATGTTTATCTATATACATCACATGGATCTATATGCATGCTTGCAAAATTATTCTTTTTCTTAACTATATTGACTAGTAGGCTGTTTGATTGTTAGCCTTGTTTGTTGAAAGGTTGTCTTGAGGATGTCCTGTCAAAATACTTCTCAATGAGGAAGACTAATTTGGATGTCTACTCTTCTGCTCCTTATTGCCATACATGTATCAATCCTTATATTACTATTGTAAAATTTTAATGCCCTTGGAAAATCTTGATATTCCATTAATGCTTAACTAATTGGTTTTAAAATCTTTTTCAAACTTCATAAAATTTGGGTAATCTATGCTCTGGATAAGTTTCTTTTTCCAACGGTATCGGTCTTAGAATCATGCCTATTATCTTCGAATTTTGTCAGATTTATTTCATCTATTCTTTCTTAGCCCTGAATTTAACATAGAGAGCCTCTGATTTGTGTCTTCATTCATCCCAAATTCTGTAGAATTTAGTTAGGAGTTTTACATTACTATTCACTACTGCATGAGTTCCTCACTCCACTCTTATTTTAGATAGGCAAAATAATTGTAAATAGAGCAAATTAAGTTATGAGGAATACCAGTTCTTTTTTGCTTTGAAGTTGTTTTGCCTCTAGATTCGCTGCACTGTTCAGGAATATGCCAATTAGACTACATGTTCTAGTTATTCTGGCATGTGGACAAGATTAATGAAGTTATGTTAGGCACGGCTTTATCATCAATGTTCAAAACACCTAGATGATCCATCTACAAGTTGAGATTTGCTTTCTTATTGTAGCACTAGATTAGTGGCTAAAACAATTTATGTCTGTATCAACCCTGATTGTTGTTATATTCTTGAAGAATAACCAGCTGAATCTGGATTGGATATCTATTTGACTTATTTAAGTTCGATAGAAAACATACTCCTAATAATAGATGGAAGTAGGCGTTATTGTGGAATAGCAATGAGTGAAGAGCTTATATTAGGAAAAGGCCGGAACTCTCTCAGGCATGATATATGCTTTAAGATTTTGTCTGATAAATCCAGCTGAAACGAAACGATAATTCTTCTGGTTATTTCAAGTAAGAATGACCACTTAAAAAACACATTGAATCCAATTGCAGTACCCAGATAAAATGAATGTCTAGCAGAGGAAAGGTCATAGGTGGATAAGTGAAGAACCAAATAATGAATTACTTGATATGCTTGTACCTGTAACATATGCTACCCATTAGTAGTGACAAATTTTTCTTTGAAGCTTCCACAACAGACAAGAGTCCAAGGAGCTGATGAAAGGTGATGCAGGAACAAGGTTTTGCACTCCTGCAGCAGCACTTCCTTTTGTTATAAATCATCTAATTTTATGCCATATCTTTCTATTGCTTGTTAATATTCTCATTTTATTTTCACTATGTTTTACTCTTCATAACTGGGAGCTAAATTTTATTGGATATTGTTCCTCTGATAATTTGCTGGAAATGCTGACATCATGCTATATTGTTGACTTCTTTCTAAAAGTAGAAACTTAATGCTGCTGTCAGGTGAGAGAGATGCCAAATGTGTTGATTCTGCCTCGAAGTGCAGATTATAGTGAAGAAGTGTGGATGGAAATAAGGGAGAAAGCCATCTCCTTATTGCAATCATTTTTCCTTGATGGAGTAATTCCAAAGAATGCTATCTCGGATGAAGATGAAGAACCTAGCGAAACTGGTTATGAAGATGACCTGTCAGAGAAACGAGTGAAGGACAGTACCCTTCGAATTTGTGATGCTCAGATGACAGATGAAAGCCATTTAAGTGCAGAATATAGTCAGAAAAAGGGATTACATCAACCAAAAGACCCAGAAAGTTCATCTCTGTCTCAGAATATTTCAAGATCTGAGGGAAGACGTAGTCGATCAGGTAAGAAGGGCAAGAAGAGACCTGCTCATCGTCGTTCCCGACAGAAGTCAGATGAATTTGCAGCGGCAGAAAGAGATAGCAACTCTATCTCACTCAGAGATGATGATACTGCTATGAGTGGTAGGGACCAAGTTTTGAGTTCCAGTTCCCGGTTTGCATCTCCAGAAGATTCTAGGAATAAAGAATCACGTCTTCTTGATCCAAAATTGGAATCGTCTTCTGGGAAACATGTTGCATTAAATATGGGACTTAATAGAAATTCTGATGAACTGCTGAGAGATGGTTTTGTTATTGCTTTACATGCAAGAGATCGCCCTGGGTTTCATGTATCCAGACGGAGAATTCCTGGTGGTGGATGGTTCCTGGATACCATGTCAAACATAACGAAAAGGGATCCAGCTGCTCAATTCCTTGTTGCTTTTAGAAGCAAGGTATATGTTGATCAAAACTTCTTGTATTGCTTCTGTGATTTTTCCCTCAGAGCATTAAATGCGAAATCTCTTTGCTATAGGGACTATTTTTCGGGGTTAATGATGGTATAGAGTATATAATATTTTTGTTTTCAGGATACACTTGGATTGCGTTCATTCACAGCTGGTGGAAAACTACTGCAGGTTAGAAATAGTCCCATTTTTTTGTTTCTAGAACTTGTATAAATTTATCGAAGTTGCAGGCAATCTAGGAAAAGTATATTATTCTAGGCACTATACCTATGATATTGATGAATATTGACAGCCATCATCCATTACATGCTTCAAACCTTCACCTTACTTCCTTTATATTCATTTTACCGTTATGCAAATGATGAACATGTATGTTTACTATGCTCACATAACTGTTTCTGTCGTAGAATGAAATTTGAAACTATACTTTCAGTTTCTTCTTTTTGTTTGTGTACACTGGCAGACATAAGTGTTATGGTAATGATGAGAAGGTGTGCTGATACTTTATTGGAATGGGTAATTGTCTTCTATGTGTATTACATGGTCATGACTATTTTGTAGATGGTGCAATCCATATAATACAATGATATCTGGGTAGTATTGTAATATCCAGGATGAAAATATGCAAAGTGGAACAATGACGAGAGATGTTGGAGTATTATTAATCTAGGAGAAAGATCAGATATAACTCTCCTTGTGCATCTGGAATTTTACATTGAAGACATTTTTACCAGTTATTTGCAAATAAGTCTTCTGGAAGAATGTAGTTTCATGATATTAAGCTTTTGATACATGCCATTAAGCCTATGGAACTCTATGGAGCTATGACACCCATAGGGTGATTGAATGCCCTTTTCTTCTGTTTTACTGATCTATTTGTTTAAAGATAGCAGCATTCTGCTTATTGACTGATCTATTTGTTTAATTTCGTGATTTTAGATTAACAGAAGAATGGAGTTTGTGTTTGCAAGCCACAGTTTTGATGTGTGGGAGAGTTGGATGTTAGAAGGCTCTCAGTTGGATGAATGCAGACTTGTTAATTGCAGAAATCCGCTGGTATGTATGCTTTTTACTTCAAAAATAAATAAATAAGCTGGAAAATATATTTTGAGCTGTTATTGATAAAGATAATGCATCTTGATACTTGTTGAGCCTGTTATTTGCTTGTTTTTTTTTTCTGTGATTATCAGAAATGTAGACTTTATTACTCAATTATAGGTCAATGTTGTGTTAATACTAATTAGCCAGTATTTGCACAGTCACTTTTGTTGTCTGTTAGAATCCTTTTAACAAATCATTCTCTCTGGAACATGGTTCATACCAACTCACATCATACTTCTTGCCCTCTTAGTCACTGATTGTACATATATTAATAGACAAATCAGAAACTGCCAGTGTATTAAAATTAAATACATCTTCTGACAGTTCTTTAGCCAGGGCCTATTTTCTTTTTGTAATTTTTGCCAAATTATTGAGTTTCTCTTGTTAATGACATTTGACAAACCTATCTAAAACTGTGGTCTGATTGTTATGCCAACTTTGTCAGATTGTGCCACTTGTGGAAAATATATCTATCCAGGAATTTTTGTACTCAATCTTGTTTCTTTGGTTCTGTTCACCACAAATAGATCACATTGTCAAGTCTTATGATCTCGGTCTTCTTTATTGACATTTTGCATGGATGACTCTTTAAGTCATAAGTTTCCATTGTATTGAATGTTCATCTTTCTTCCAATTGTGTCAAAACTTGCCTACCCGTGCTATCATGTTTGTTTTCAAAACCACCCATAAGAGCAGCACATTCCCTTCTGATTTGAGATTAGGAGGTGACTAAATCAACATGTCTGATCGGGTCATACAAGTATTCTAATATGTTTAGCTCAGAAATAAATATGATTATGATTTATGTTTCTTGAAAGCGGACAAGAAACTTTACCAGTGAGTTTCCTATCAACTTCATGTTTGAATTCTATCAGCAGACATGTGCTCTATTTTCTGAAAGCAGCTGCTCCAGCCATCCATCATGCATGCCTGTCTTGGACCAAATCAATCAAGTCTCAGACTTAAATATTCCAGCCATCTTTCTTGTTGACTCCTTTTAGTACTAATTTGTGATTTCTAGCTTAAATAACTGATAAAATGAACATGTTACTGTTACAGGTCTTCAAACATTGCAATTAGACTAAACAATTTTATTGTTTTCCCTTAATTCCGCTTGGTTTTTACATGCGCACAGGCTGTTTTGGATGTACGCATCGAGATCCTCGCAGCAGTGGGTGAAGATGACGGCGTTACCCGTTGGCTGAACTAATTTGTCAAGCAAGATCTCCTCAAGTGAACCAATCAGTGGTTGTTTCATCTTCTCTGTTTGTCGTCCTCTATTTACTTTGTAAAGTATCCAATTTTGAACATATTTCGGAGTGAAAATGTACCCTCAACATATTTTGGAGTGAAATGTTCTCGCAACATCATGTATAATTCTTATCATTATTGTTTCCAAATCAATGCACAAGATTGCCATCGTCCCAAGTGTTTCTAACCCTTTAACCTTTCTTCTATTTCAAATATAAATCAAGATTATCAGATTTATGATTGAAGCCTTGGCATGTATAACTCATTCAATCATGATTATGTGTATGTATTATTTATTAACATTAGTTATTTTGTGTGTTTTTTTTAAAAAAATTAGTCGAGAAGCGGCCTTCTGAGGATTGAAGGATGGGCCGCACAAAGCAGTTCAATGCGTTATTGTGTCCACACCCTAAGTAGAGGAGGATTGTGATACTGCTAGGCAGAGAGATCTTTGGTTTATTTTGTGTTTTTGTTTTCCTTCTTAATAATTGTAGATAACAATTTTGAATTAGTTAGATTCTCGGAGAAAGTTGGCTATCACATTCCTTCGTATTTTCGGCTTTTCCACACACATATATATATAAATATATAAAGGTCAGATTCTTAATATTAGTGTGTACATATAATTTGACCTATACATATCACAATAAGTACAAGTAATAGTCTATTGAAACAAATTTTATTCCTCAATTTTCCCATGAAGGTACCAAATTATTGTTCTTCAAAGCAAGCTACAACACTTATTAGTACAAATTAAAGTTCTACATATCCCAACTAAGTTGCTGGGATGAAACACAAGTTAAAGCCCCATCTATATAACCCACATATATATAGCCCTTTTCTCTCCATAACTATGAGAAATCCAGAGCTACAAAAACACCACTCATGATTACATCATATATATATATCTCACAAATAAAGAATCAAAAACCATCTAATTAATCCATGCACGTATGCATGCATGCATGCATGCATGATCAAGTTGCTTGAACTAGAGGAGAGTGAGGAGACATGATGCCACGTGGAGTCATGCTACTCATCTCCTCAAACCTCTTCGGCATGCTCAACCTCAACCCCTTCTCCCACCTCTTCTTCTTCTTCTTCTTCTCCACTTCATTAACCCTAGAAACAAATGCCCTAATCCTCCCCAAAGCCTCCTGCATGGTCTCATCATCCATGTTAGCAAAGCAAACCCTAAACCACCCTGGCTCACTACAATGAAAAGATGACCCTGGTGACACATTCAGCTTCACTTCCGCAATAATCACTCTCCACAACTTGTTCTCTTCCTCCACCGTCGCCTCCTTCAGCATGCGCCTCAAGTCCATCCAGCAGAACAACCCCGCATTGCTCTCCAAACACCTTATCCCCACTCCGGCTAACCCCGACGTAAACTTCTCATGTCTCTCCGACAACCTCTTCGCATTCTCAACCATCAACTTGCTCATAAACTCATCGTCGCTAAGCATCGCCGCCAGCAGATGCTGTGTCTGCGTCGATACCAGCCCGAAGCTCGACATCCTCCTCCCGCATCTCACCACAGCGTCATTGTAAGAGTAAACTATCCCAACTCTGAACCCCGGCATCCCTAAATCCTTCGACAAACTGCACACAACATGCACTAGATTTTCATCATATGATTGTGGATCTTCCTGAAACACTTCTGCCACACTGATGAATTCTTCCCCGCTGAAGACGGTCCCGGCGAAGATCTCATCGCAGACGAGATGGATCTTCTTCTCATTGATCCAAACAAGTAGTTCCCTCAATGTCTCTCTATCCATCATTGTTCCAAGAGGATTGGATGGATTGGTTATAAGCAAACCTTTTACTTTGATGTTCGCTTTCTCCGCCTTCTCATACTCGGCTTCTAATGCCGCTCTTGTCACTTTGTAATTGTTCCAACTCTTGCATTCCACTGGCAGAAGCTTCACTCCTGTTCTCCAACAAAAATCCCTCGCAAACCTGAAAGAAAAAATTAAGTAAAGATTATATATGTTTATGATTATTATTTAACATGGTATCAGAACCAGGTTTCAATATAAATATCACTAGCTAGCTTACCCTGGATAGAAGGGAGTGGGGATGAGGAAAGCTTCACCAGGGTCAGCAAGGCAGAAAGCCATCAATTCCTGAGCTCCAGTGGCTCCACCACTCATGACAATGCGGTCTGGGTTGACCTTGACTCTCCCCCCTCTGACTTTTTCCATGAATTGAGCAACAGCCTGCATGTTTCCATCAACATTAATTAACTCTCCCCAAGTCCATTCATGAGTCAAAACTTTGAATGAATGAACAATTAATGAATCCTTGTTCTCTATCCATCCCATCTCTGAATTAGATATAATAATATATCTAAGGTTGGTGAAAAATTACTTACTTTTGTGAAGGCAGGGAGACCATGATAGTCTTGGAAAATGGCAACATCTTTGAACTTTGAAGCTCCTTCTTCTGTGCAAATGGAAGCAGTGGGATTCTTCTTCACCCATTCCTCCATCAGTTCATGACAAAGCTGCTCGTTCAACATAAACAACAACAACAATTACAACTATGAAGAATATTTAATGGTTGCATATATGAGATCGATATATAATAATATATACAGAAACACAGAAATTAACTTAATTAATTAATTAACCCTTAATTACCTGGTTTTCAGCAAGTCCCATTTGGATAACACCATCAGGGTTATCAACAGGGTTGTAAGGATCATTATCATAAGCTTTCCAACCATCAAAGTATGAACAGTTCTCTCCATGCCCATCACTTGTTGCAATCCTTGAAAGAACACCCATTTTACTTCTTCTCTCTTTCTCTCTTTCTCTCTATGTCAGTAATAATGTAGCAAGTATCAGATGAGGAAGTCAGGGATTGGAGTATGAATAAGAAGAGACATATATGGTGAATTTATAAGGATGGAAAGGAGAAGAAGGAGAAGGTTTGAACGTTGAAATGGGGATGGAGCACGTGAGGTTTCAAAAGTCTTGATGTTAGAGAGAGACAGAGAGACAAAAGGCTGGTCTGGTTTTGAAGTCTTGTACTTAATGTTTCAAGATGGGGAGAGAGAGAGGTTGAGTTGATTGATCAGAATTGATCTTAAAATGGGATTTTGTTTCCTCAAAAGTGGAGGTTGCTGGGAAGTTTCAATGGACAGTTTCGGACACGTTGGAGCTGACGTTTAAACTATTATCCTTTTTATTCTTTCACATAAACCCTCCATCTTTTTTTATTCTTCCAAACCCCCTCCTCCAGTTCACAACCCTCCATGTTTTTTTAATCTTATAAACCAACGATAACTGGTTTGTTGGTATTAAATCCCTTGTTAAGAGGTGAGATTCACTCGTGGATGATCCGGTATCAAATCCCCGCTCTTGCTAGTGAAGGTGTAGGGGCCCGGATCTGTTCCACGAGTGAGCTATCTAACTCGTCTAAATTTATAGGCGTATGGAACTGTTCCGCATGTGAGTTGCCGAACCTGCATATGTCCTTGAAGTCCTTTGGGGTTGCTTGTCTCCTTATTAAAAAAAAAAACCCTCCTCCGTGTTTAAAAATTTATCATAAGAATGCTTTGCCATATGATTTTTTTAGAACTTATATGTTCTGTTTAATTTTGAAAGGGAACCTTGGCCCAATGGTAAAAAAACAGAATAATACTAAAATAATATTGCATAACTGAAGTGATTCAACCATTCTGTGGATCTCATACATAGTAGGTGCTTTGTAGCACTGAACTGCCCTCTACATGGTATAGTTAGTTTTGTTAAGAATATATGTGATCGAAGTATCTAATCCATCTATTAAATATTTTAAGGGTAGCTTTCGACATGAATGATTATTATTATTATTTTTTAATAAAATGATGATTTTCTATAGTTTAATTTTAGGGGTTGTGTTGAGAATTAAAATTTAATGATATATTTATTTATTTTTCTAAAGATAGTATTTATTTAATAATGAAATTGGTAAATTCTAAAAATAAATATTTAAGAGAAGCTCATAGCATGAATGATTTTTATTTATTTATTTTTAATAAGATGATGTTTTTCTATAGTTTATTTTTAGAAAAAAAAAGTAGAAGTTAGGTTGTATTGAGAATTAAAAAAATATATAGGGTGTTCTTATAAATTTAGAGAGAGGCTTGACATCATCTTGTTGATGTTGAGGGTCAATCACTTCCTCTGACAAGAAGCAATGCTTTATACTTATGACCACACCATTTAAAATTTAAAAGTGAATAAAATAAAATTATAAAAAAAATTGAATAAAAGAAGTCATCTTGTTTTAGTGGAAAGTAAGACAAGAAAACACTCCCCTACCAACTTTTGAGTGTATGAGACTTTTATGTTGTGTTAATAGATCAAAGAATAAGTTTTCATTTGGAATGTTACTAAAGTGTGTCTTTAAACCCAATTCTCCTACGCAAGTCTTTTTTTGGTAGCATGTTTTTTGTAATTTGCATGTGAAAAAGGAAAAAAATTATAAAATTGGAAATTGGTCCACACATTTGTTGGTTCGGTTGGTTCTTTCGGTTTGGATAGATCTAAATTGTGGGTATACAAATACGAGTAAAAATAAAGTTTAAACACATGAAAATAAGAAAAATAGAAAATTTTTGAAAGGAGAAAAATATAGTAATTAATAAAAGAAGAAGATAATAAAATAAAAAATAATTTGATGATAAACAAGTACTTTCCCAAAAGAGTAAATTGTATAGAAACAATGAAACGAAAGGACAAAAATTGGTATGTTTCGAGATTTCTAGCTCGAATTAGATCAGAAAAATTAAATATAGGTTGATTGGGTTTATTTTATGAACACTGTGCACGAACAACCCACAGGAATCATTGCTAGTCATTGATGGGATCATCAACAGGACCATCTCGAGGAACAATCAATGGCTAGCAATGATTCGTGTGTATTGTTCTGTGTTATTTGTCCGGTCTTTTTAGATTTACCCTTATTTTATTATATTTTTGTCATTTTTTGAAAATATCAAGAATTAAAGATTTTGTAAAATTATAAAAATAATAGGCAAGTAAAGGGGGAAAGGAGAGTTGGTTGGCTAGAGAAAAGAGAATGATAGTGATATTATACACCCAAATGAAAAATTAAATACAATAGTGAGAAAGGGATAAAACCTTTTGAGGGATAATGAAATGAATAGAAAGTTAAATAGTATAACATTGCCCATCCACACGTTCACACAAAAATAATTCATAAAAATGACTTAGTGCAAAAACAATGAACTTCAACATTAATTATTTTATAAATATATAGTATATTAGGCTAGTGCACCATATTAGATCATTTCCTTATATAGTTATAACCATAGTGATGAGAACGGGATTAGACATTGAACCGTTCAAGATCCCGGGTCACCGGTTCACCGGTTCAACCGCCGAGTTAATTGGGTTAATGTCGGGTCAATATATATATTAATAATAAAAAAACTATTTAAAATAATTTATAAAAAAATATTGTAAAAACTATTATAAAAAACTGTTATAAAAAATATTTTAAATAATAAAAAATTTAAATAAAAAACAAAAAAGTATTATTTTAAATAAGATTTTATTATTAAAATATTATTAAATTAATATTTTAATAATAAAATATTATAAAATCAGAATTTAACAAAATCGGACTGGTCCCCTGGCCAGATCGGCGGTCCAACCGGCTGCCGATCCGGTCTGGTTCTGATAACTGGGGTTATGACAATAAACATAGTACCACATCGGCTAGCGAGGAGAAAATGAGAGGCTTAAATAGAGGGACACATCTTCATAGTTGTGAGGCCTTTTGGGCTTGTCCCAAGAACAAAACCACTTGGGCCCTGGGTAGCCGGTAAAAATTTGGGCCCAAATGAATAATATCACAATTTGTGTGGAGATGTGGGTGCCCGAGGTCTTATGTTCGAAGGGAGGATTGTTTTCAAACCTAAACTAGTGGCAATGGAAATGGTGGTGAAACGTAACCTAGCATTTACCTGGGAGGAGATGTAGATATAACTTTGATGACACTAGGCCTGAGCAGAACACCCATATCTAACTGGTTAGTGATGAAGTGGTACAAGGAAAACATGTCTTGATGTTCACTCCATTCCACACTTAAATCTTAATTTCTAATGTTAATTATCAATCATCTTTAACAAAGGAACAATAAGACATTAATTTCAATGTTCATTCCAGTGAGAGTAAGGATTAATATGAAGCATGAAGTTCAGAATCAAAACGTTTCTTGTTTATTATGTGAGAGTCATGAAAATTTGACTAAAAAGATCAAAGGAATACTACAAATTAAAACATGGTGAAAAACAACATAGAACTTATTATTTCCCCCAAAAATCATTTTTAGTGAGGATATAAAGGAAAAGCATTGTTCTAGTATACATGAAATACCATTGGAAATTAACTAGTCCAAGAATGAATCATAAAAAACCAACAACCTTTTGGCCGATTGGTATCGGGTCCTTTATGTAGGACTTCATTGGTTGGAACAATTTTAGGTTCAAACCCTCGCGATCACAAGATGAGGGCATGTATACACGAGTGCCGCGTTGTCCACCCTGATTGTGAGGTACTTGTCGTGTTTGTCAAAAAAAAAGAATGAATCATAAAACCCTAATCCTAATATAGTTTCATTTACCAAGTGAATGAAGTGAAAGTACACCACATGCCAAATGTATTGGAACCTAAAATTCAGATGTTATTGGAACCTAACATTCAGATGTTAAATGTGTTGCATATTGCCAAATGGCATGCATGTACCTGTCTTGTCACCTATTTTTCGAATTTTATATGATTATACTGGCCTACAATTAATATATCATTTTGCACTTATTAAGAAAAGTGTTTTCATAGTCTCTTTAGAGTTTTTTTTAATATATATAAATATAATGAATTATTTTCTTCTGCAACATGAAGGACCAAATTTGACCTGGTTTTGACAAACCTTTAATTGAAACATAACTTGATTCATGAACCAAACCTAGCGTAACTTGCAAAAGATGTAATCAGACCTAACCCACTTATTCAAGTGGTTTGGGAATATTAATATAGAATCTAAAGAGCTCTGAATCAATTTACCCAACTCAATTGGACTTTTATTTTATTATAAAATAAATTAACTTAACTTAGACATAAATTTGATTTATTTAGGTGAATGTGAGATATAAAGTCTTTTTTGTCTTTGTGACTTTGACTTGGTCAAAAGTGGATAGGATAAGATAAGACATGATTCATGAATATGGACATGATGATATAAAGTTCTGATTCCTAAAAAGATTCAAATATGCCATGTGATGTGTATATATATATGCTATGTGAGACAGCATATCAGGCCGGGCTTGGGCCCGAGCCCGGGCCACCCGAGACCGGGCCTGATAGTGCAGTCACAGACCAGGTCAGTCGCAAATGTGGCAATTCATAGAGACATAAATAATAGGAAGATTTGGCTTTCTCAAAAGAACTTATTCAACAAGATCTTATGGCATTTTAACTTGCAAGATTGTAAGCCAGTCTTTATCCCACTTCCTATTCATTTTAAGTTATCCTCAAGTATGTGTCCTAGCAGTGAAGTAGAGAAGAGGGAGATGTATTGAGTACCGTTTGCATTAGCAGTGGGAAGTTTAACGTTCACTATGATATCTAAAACTCCAGACATTGCACAAGCAGTAGGAGTGGTTAGTCGATTCATGGGGAATCCTGGTGGAGAGCATTGGAATACAGTGAAGAGGATTATATGATATATTAGAGGAACCTCAAATGTTGCATTATATTACGGAGAATTTACTGTCATGGGCTATGTGGATTCAAATTTTGTTGGGGATCTTAACAAAAGCGAATCCACTACGGGTTATGTGTTTACACTTGTAGGAGGAGCGGTTAGCTAGGTTTCAAAACTATAGAATGTTGTGACTCTATCTACAATAGAAGCAGAGTACATGCATGGCGGCTTCACAAGCATGTAAGGAAGCAGTCTGGATTCAAAGGTTATTGAAGGAGCTCAGGCATAACCATGAGAAGATGGTTTTATTTTGTGATAGTCAGAGTTCCTTGCACATTGTAAGGAATCCAACCTTTCATTTATAGATAACGCATATAAGGGTTCAATTCAATTTTCATTCGAGAAGTAGTGAAAGATGGAAGTATGGATATGCAGAAGATTCACATTGATGGGAACCTAACAGATGTTATGACAAAGCCTATTAATATTGACAAGTTTGTATGATACATATCCTTGTGTGGTTAAGTGGAGACATAAGCAAACATGAGACTTGGCAAGTGAGGAAGGATGAAAAGATTATTAAAAATGACTTTAAGTGAGAGACATGTAAGGTGTAAAGTCCTTTTTGTCCTTGTGGCTTTGACTTGGTCAAAAGTGGATAGGATAAGATAAAATATGATTCATGAAACATAAGATAATTCCTAGAAGGATTCAAATGCCGTGTGATGTAGGATTATGGTTGATGAATCAAGATTCAAGAATCAAGAATCAAGTTTTCTCCTTATTAAAAGAGTTAGTATTCTCATATAGTCAAGAGAGGTTGTGATTGATCTCTCCATGCAATTAAAGAGAAGTATTGTAATCACTATTTTGAAATAGTGAAATCCTCCTATTTAAACTATATAATGCATAAAGTTTAGCCATATTATTTTTATTTGGACCCTTTTATTTTACTTAACATAATTTGAGTTATTTTTGTGGCTTGAACAATGTAGCTCTATTAAAGAGTTGAGTTTGAGCTTATTGATTTTTCCTTTGAACTTAAACTCGGGTACCAATATTATTGGAGATTTGATATATTTGAACTTCCAAGTTTGAATAATGGAATTAAATATGGGTCAAGCCAAGCTTACCCAAATGAAAACCTAATTGGACTTGTTTAATTGAAGTTGGAATTTCATTATATCATGTTTGAAAGTGTGTGATTTTTTTTGAATTAGTTCACTTTCGGTGGCAAATAATCAAATTTGAGACCACCGCCCACTTGAATTCCACTGCCATATTCTGTTTTCATAATTAATGTGTTTTCTTATGAGCAAAAACATGACACCCTTAACCTTAATTGAAAAGGAAAGCCAAAAACTACTATGAAAACTATTAATAACACAAATAAAATCTTCAAATAATAGTTTAGTTAGCATTTGTGAGAAAACAATTCTTGTTTTATATCAATTAGGATAAATGCACTTCTCCAAGGAAAATATTACTAGTAGGCGTATAGAAATATATTAATATAATATAATATTTATTTATTTTTTGAACTAAAAAGAATACTAAACATGACACTAGAATATTGAAAGGAAAAATGAAAACAAGGCCAAACAAACTAGGATAACTGAGTGTGTATTTAACTATTTATTGGAGGAATTGGAGAATGACTTTTTTTGGGTCTTGTGTTGAAAAATAGAGTTGAAGAAGTAGAAGAGAAGGTGGGGGAGAGAGAGAGAGAGTCAACAAACTAGGGCATTGTGGAGGGACAACATACAACAGAGAAGGGTTTGAATGTCAAGAAGGTTGTATATAAGATGTTGACATATGATGTGATGTTTTTCTAGGCACGAGGGCAACTGTCTCAACCTATTGTCACCTATTTTCTTCATGGATAAACATTAATGAAACTTTTGACCTTTCTAGATTAACATTCTAAGTCTTCATGGTCCATTTTTTTTTTTTTTTTTATCTTAAACATGCATTAATTGGATCTCTTTTGTATTTACTATTTATAACATTCTTTTAGTGGAAGTATGAGGTTTGTCATGTTTTTCTTTTTAAGTAAAGAAAAAGGATTTTAATTATTCTTTTATATAATAATGTTTAAAACTTCTCATAGGTTTGGGTTCTGTAATATATATATATTTTTATTGAATAAGGCAACAAGCGCCTGAAGGATTTCAAGAGCATGTACAGATTCAGTAGCTCATATGTGGAATAGTTCCATACACCCGCAAGTTTAAACGGGTTTGGCAACTCATGCGTGGAACAGATCAGGGTCCTTACACTCTCATCTTGTAAAAGCAAGAATTCGATCCCGAGTCATTCATGAGAAAATCTTATCTCTTAACAAAGGACCTGTTACCAATAAACCATTATGACCATTGGTGTACTTTAATATTTAGTGGAGAAGTTTGCTATTATTTAATGTTCTTACATACTATTATTATAACTTGTAAAATATGATTAGATTGTTTTCATAAAAGTCATGTTGATGGCTTGAGAAGATCAAGAATGAGATAGATGTGATCCATCTTGATCTTTGATCACTTATTGTTATATGCTGCTATAGCAATGTATTCACCTTGATCTTATTGTAATATGTTGTAATAATACATTTCCATGTGGTTTTGACCTATATTTTTCTGTTTGAGACGCAAGTATCACCTTGATAAGGATTATGGTTCCTTGACACTCGTTATCACCAACATTCAACATCATAGTTTTTGGAATTTGACTGTCAAAATTATGTGTTATGGTGTTATCAATTGATGCCTATCTTTCAAAGTCAAAGCCTTTTTGGTTTCTAGGATGGATAATCAAAGTTCTATTAGCCCTGTTGTTTTTTTTTTGAGTCTATTGATAATCTAGTTTTTTTTTTTTTTAAATTGGTATATGGTGGATTAAACATGTAAAAGTACCCATACATATACACCCGGCATTATAGGACACATGGCCTCTCATCTATCATCCAAGTGCTCTATCCATCACATTTACAAGGGATTGCCAACATGGCGCACTAGGTTGCACACTAACAATCCCAAATCACAAAAACAAATAAGCTAAGTTACAAACAACACTAAGCTAGCATTGTTTCACCGGAATCCACTCAAATTCCACCCTAACACTTAGTCAAATTTCAGCCTACTAGCTTGAAGACCTGATCAAGTTCCAGCCCAACCCGCTTGGCAAGTCTGGCCCGTGACATTCTCGCCCTCTCAATCCACGAACGTCCTCGTCGTGGAGCCGAACTTCTGCCGGTGTGGAGTTGAAGCGTCAAGGAGATTGGGCCACATGAGTGAGAAGGGCATGTAAGTTCTAATGAGCATAGGGAAGCTTCGGGACCTAAAGGAGGTAAATCTGGACTTCTCATAAGGCTGTGTCATTATCAAGCAGAAGAAGGTTAGCTTTATTGCACGGTTGCCAAGCAAAGAAAATCAGAACACCTGGAGATGGTTCACATGGACGTTTAGGGTCAGGTAAAGTCCCTCAGTGGTGCTCTATACTTTGTGAATTTCATTGATGACGCATCTCGCAAGCATTGAGTTTATTTCTCCCAGAATAAATCCTATGTATTTGACTTGTTTGTCAAATGGAAAACACTTGCTGAGAATGAGACAAGACTGAAGCTGAAGTGCCTAAAATCCGATAATGGAGGAGAGTATTGTAGCAGAGAGTTTCAATCCTACTGTGATAAGCACGGAATTAGAAGCTTTCTAACAACCCTCGACAGCCGCGGTAGAATGGTGTGACAGAACTGATGAACCAAACACTTCTGGAGAGAGCTTGGAGTATGAGGATTAATTCTGGGCTACCGACCATGTCTGGATCTATGCCATAGACACACCAACATAGTTGATCAACCGGTCTCCGTCTTACTCCTTGGATGGAGGCTTACTAGAGGAGATATGGACCGGGAAGGAGGTAAAACTCGACTTCTTAAGGGTGTTTGGATGCGCATGTTATGTACATGTTAAGCCTGAGAATAGAGGGAAACTCGACCCTAAGTCGAGCAAATTCTATTTCATTGGCTATGGAACAGGAAACTATGGGTACAAATTGTGGGATGCCAAGTAAAAGAAGGTGATTCGGAGCATCGATGTGTCTTCAATGAGAGGGATTTGTACAAAGACCGGCAAAGTCTATAAAAGGGGAAGAGAGTTTTTGAGTTTGTAGATTTTGAGACGACGAACACAACCCCAAGTACCTCGGGTGTACAGGCGAGCAAACGAGATGAAGGCATTGAAGTTAGGTCAGCCGAGTACAGTTATAGCCGAGAAGTATCTCAGCCAACCTATACTCATGTAGCCTACTGATCAGAAGCACCTCAGGGGAGCGAGGTTTATGAAGGTCGGGCGGCCCACAGTGATGACGGTGAAGACCCATAGTTCTCAGGAGTTCCTCTACAAACACCAGTCTGCTGAAAAGAGCAGCCGAGCACTTAGACCACCGGTAAGATATGCCTCCAGCTACTACTGACAGATAGTGGCGAGCTTGAAAGATTTGAAGAAGTATGCAATGTAGACTCATCTCATGAGTGGGAGCATGCTATGGATGATGAGATGGACTCACTGTCATTAAATCAGAGTTGGGAGTTGACTGAACTGCCCAAGGGAAAGAGGGCTTTGCACAACAAATGGATCTACCGGTTGAAGGAAGAAGCCGATGGAAGCAAGCGCTACAAAGCTAGATTGGTAGTCAAGGGCTTTGAGAAACAACATGGAGTAGAATTCACATAGATTTTTGCTCCAGTAGTGAAGAGTGTAACCATCCGAGCTGTCTTGAGCATTGTAGTTGTGGAAGACCTCCACCTTGAGTAGTTGGATATGAAAACTGCATTTCTTCATGGTGATTTAGAGGAGGAGATCTATATGCATCAACCGAAGGGATATATTGAAAGAGGCGAGAAGTAGATGGTTTGTAAGCTAAAGAAGAGCTTGTTTGGTCTGAATTAAGCTCGGAGATAGTGGTATAGAAAGTTCAATTGGTGGATATAAATAGTTGAGTTCGACCAGTGTCACTCGGACCACTGCTGTTACTTCAAGAACCTTGACACCTCCTACATCATACTACTGTTGTATGTCGACAACATGCCGATTGTAGGGTTCGACATGCTTGAGATTATGAATCTTAAGAAGAGAATGTTTGAAGAATTGGAGATGAAGGATCTGGATCCATCAAGGTAGATTCTCGGGATGCGGATTATCCGAGATAGAAAGAAGACAGAACTGAGGCTATTATATATTGAGAAAGTGCTTCAGAGATACAATATGCAAAGTGCCAAATTGGTCGACACTTCCCTTGCAGCACACTTTCAACTCTCTCAGAAGCAAGCTCCAACCACTGACGAGAGGCGAGATCAGATGAAGATGATTCTTTATGCTTCAGTAGTGGGCTCTCTCATGTACACCATGACTTGCACCAGACCCGACGTCTCTCATGCAGTTGGGTTAGTGGCGAGATATATGAGCAGTCCTAGAAAGGAGCACTTGGAGGTAGTGAAGTGGTTTCTCAGGTACCTGAAAGGTATATAGTTTGTGGTACTCCTCCATGAGTTCAAGCATAAGACCAATTGGTTATGTGGATTCCGACTTTGTCTAAAACTTGGACTTATGGAGGAGTACCAAAGGCTATGTGTTCTCTCTCGGAAGTGGAGCAGTAGCATGACAGTCGCGGCTTCAGAAGATGATCACTTTATCATTGAACGAGGTAGAGTATGTTGTAGTTACGGAGGCATGCAATATGTTGATATGGCTGAAGGCATTTCTGAAGGAACTGGGCAAGGAGCAAGATGAATGTTGGTTGCAGTCAGATGGTCAAAGTGCTATTTATCTTGTAAAGAATGCTGCGTTCCATTCAAGGAAGTACCACTTCAAACGAGAGCTCGTAGAGGAGAAGAAAGCGAATCTAGAGAAGATCTACACCAAGGACAACCAGACAGATATGTTGAAGAAGGTTGTCACAATAGAGAAGTTGAGAACATGCTCAACCTCCATCGGTCTTCTACACTAGCAGACCGAGTAACCCACACCCAAACTAGTTCTGATCGTGACTTGAGAGCTGAAAGACGGTCAGCCTCAAGTGGGATGATGTAGAAGAGGATGAAGACGAAGATGAAGCCCTTTAGTCTCCAAGTGGGAGATTGTGAGCAATGGAACCTGTCGAGCTTTATTGCCGAGCATCAGAGCCGAGCTCATGGTTCAACAACAGAACTTATCCTACCTTACCAAGGAACGGCCAAATGTTCTAACCGAGATGAAGGAGGTCAGGCAATCACCCGAGGTGCTGGTTGAAGCAAGAGACTGAGCTTGAATGTTGGCCGATAATCGACCAAGATGGTGAGAATTCAAGCTTGCCGAGTCGAGCTACAGAGTGTACCAAGGTCAGACACCTAGACGAGCTGCAGAGGTGACCGAGGTGAGTTATTGAGCTTGCCGAGACGCACATATTGACTTGGTCAACTGAGGACAAGGTTTGGGAAAGTTTACAGCAGTAATCCTAAGATGCCGGGTCTTGTGAGTATGGTGCCAGATCTTGGGAACATGATGTTTGACAATGCATGCGAAGTGACAGGTGAGTGTCACAAATGGAAAAGATGTCTTGGAAAGCACATTAGCAGAGGAAGATAAAATTATTGAATTGTCCTCTTCCTCAAGCGGAAGCAGTATGTGTGTATGCACTAGAGAGAGAGAGAGAGAGAGAGAGAGAGAGAGAGAGAGAGAGTTTTTCTCCTTTTATTTTCTTCCTTGAGACTCTCTGAATATAGTGAAGCATGTGGGTAGTGGACGTAGGCATGTTGCCGAACAATGTAAATCTTGTGTTGTTTTTGCTTGCTTGTCCTTGTGCAGGTTTATTGGTTATTTGCTCAGTCACCTCCACCAATCCCTTTCACTGTGTGAGTGGGAAACACAGAGTTGCTGTAGAGCCCAGCTCCGGTGTTCGTTCTATGTTGTGTGCCCATGGTTCCTAACATTAGTGAGCGGTTAAGCGTTAACATTGCAATGCCAAAAGGTGACATCATGATGTATGCAGAAGGAATTAGGACAACTTCAAGGAGAACTTGGGCATCGCGATATACATAGGAACCATCGCGATGCCCACGAAAGGCAGCAAGCACACTTCTCTGGATTTCAGTGAGATTGAGATATAAGTAGGGAACATCACGATGTCCAGATTAGAGCCTCTATGGAGTTGGAGCATCATCACGATATACGTAGATCACATCGCAATGTCAAACTTTGGAGCTTCTCGAGAATATCAGTTGCATTGTGATATATGTAAGGAACATTGTGATGATTTTTGTAGGAGTTCACAAGTTTCATCCACATCGCGATGCTTGTCCAAACATCGCGATGCCCAATGCTGAAGGGGTATAAAAAAGACTCGAATTTCTAGGTTTAGGATTTTTGGTCTCCATGAACGGCATCGAGTAGAGGGTCACGATTTGAAGGCTTCAACAACGTTTTGAAGCTGGGGTTACTTCAATCAAGATGGGGAATCATCAATATTTTGTTCTTGAATGCTTATTTCCTTTTGTTATACTTAGACATGGATGTTTATGTTAATATTGTCGTTATTTTGAATCGGTCCTGTGTAATGACAACGTAAACATCTATTCTAGGGTTGTATGAACTCAATGACTTAACATTTTAATTATCCTATGTTTGCTTTGATTGAGTGTTTATGTATATGCCTTTGATTCAATAGTATCTTTAATCGTTTGCCGACAAGTGACGATTTACCTTAGTTCTCTATGCATAGACATGTGTATATCAGAATCATATTAGAATCATAGGGTGGAGCAGAGTGATAGTCGTAGTTGCTATTAGCTGAGAAATAAGCTTTGGTATTCTATGGTGATGGTGGAGTTTCGGCCCTATAATGTTTCTTCTTATCGCATAGATATATGGGGAAGATTAGAAGCATGTTCCTTAGACATAAGGACCTTGTAGGATGGACCCAGAGTGTACACAAGTGCCGGACTTACCATTGATTAACCCATATCCGTAGCAACAACATCATAGCAAACATAGGAGAACATTTCTACAAGTCATTAGAGCCATACAACCCTAGAAGCTTTCATTGATTGAGAAAACCCCGAGCTACCTTCAAAATTCCTACACTTTCTTAGGATTTAGACACACACTTTTACTATTTGATTGACTGACTCTTCAAGCAACTTAGTACATTATTGCTTAGTTAGACCTAACAAAGTTCCCTGAGGATTTGACCCGATACTTATCAGAATTTTATTACTTCTGACCTCGTACGCTTGTGTATTGTGGCTTGAGTGTTTGCACTCATAGCCGGTGGTCAACACTACCTGCTCCCTTGATTCATTTGAGGGGAGTGATAAAGTTTAATATGGTCATAGCTTACAAAATGTTGGATGCTAGGGTGGCGCTATACCCTATTACCAATCGTTACATTATGTGGTGCTAAATCTTTGCATTTCAACCCCTGTTCTAGAGTATTATCACATGTAGCCCCTTTCCTTTAGGTTTTGCATGAAAGTCCTTCCCTTTAGATTGGTTCCACATGTAAGTCCCTAAGATTCTGACGCTGGGCCGTGTAGTGATTAACCTGCATGCTAACCCGAACAAAGGGGATTGCAAGGAAGACAACAAAGAAACTAGGAAGAACCAGAGAATACCTCTGAAGTTCAAAAAAAAGTTAATTCAAAACAAGACTGAAAAAAGAAACTAGTCTACAAGACGGATTAATAGCCTCGAAACCCTAGAATCTTCCAAAATCGGTAATTTTTGCCAAAAAAAGCAAAAGTTTGAAATTGTTAAAAATTCAAAATTCAAATCAAACTAAAAAGGCAACCAAAATCCTAGGGAAAATCGGAATCAAATCATGCCTCCAATTGGCATTTGAATTATTACTAAAAACAGCAAAATCAAATATTTGACATGGAAAACGGTAGAATTTGAGGATCAAAACGATGTGTACCAAGAGTAGCTGGTGGACTCCACGTGCGCATCGAGACAAGCTTTCTGGATTGGGGTTGAACGCAATAATCCGATACCTGTAGCTAAAGTTATGCCCAAAACTACCCCAATACGGGCTGGCTCGATGACTTCCCACCTTTATGTTGATCCGCCACCTTGTAATATGCCAAAGCCTGCTTGGTTGAGTAAGATAACTCTGCATCATCTCACTCGAACTTTCCTGCATCTGATTCTTTGTACATAACCCCTCAATTGAAGGTAAGCTTTCTAATAAACACCTTTCACTACTTAGTTGGCTCAACCGATGAATTTTAAATAATAGCATTCATATTTTCAAATAATTATAGAATTAACGAAGGTGGTCTTTACAAGGCGACCCATTGCTGCCTTTAGTATTCTTCCTGGCTCGGATGTCTTTTGCACTATGTTTACCGAAGCCTCTTGGCCAAATGAATTCAGGGGATGCAAATACGTGGGTCAAAAACAAGAAAAGATAAAATGTTTCCAATATGCAGATGACTTGATAGTGTTCTGTATGGGGGAACAACACCATCAGTAAACATTAAAGTTGATCTTCTATCTCTTTGAAGGGTTATCAAGCCTAAGAATAAACTACTATAAGAGCACTCTAATCCTAATCATACTACATAGAGTACCCCCGGAAGTCCAAGCTGACACACTGAACTGCAAGATGGGCACACTGCCTATCAAATACCTAAGCATGCAAATCTTTGGCAGGAGGCCTAGGAAGGAGGATTGACATATGCTTATAGGACGAATAAAGGGAAAGATCAGATCTTGGAAAGGAAGAATGCTTTAAAAGGGTGGTAGAATCACCCTGATTAACTCAATGCTCTCCACAATCCCCAACTATCGGTTGGCAATCTGCAAACTCCCACAATGGGTAATAGATAAAATGGACGCGATCTGAAGAGACTTCCTCTAGAGAGGTCAAAACCTGAATATGGGGGTCTTAGATCTCAAGCCATTGAATATGGCTATGTTGGGAAAATGATGGTGGAGGCTTCTCATAGAAGAGGCATAAGTATGCCACAAAATAATAAACTATATGTACTCTAGGAATGGTTTCATTAACGCTCACAGGGGCATCATACTTTTGGAACTGGTTAAACCGTATAAAGGCTGTAACATTGGTGAATATAACCATCAACATTGGAAATTGGAAATCTATTGACTTCTTGATAGATAAATGGATACACGGACAAGCCCCGACCACTCCATACACCACCCTCCAAGGAATGGCATGAACACAACATATTATTGTGGCATAAGCCTGAGTAGGATACACTAGGGGTTTTACCACTGCAGATAGGTCCACTTTCACAGGGGGAGAACTAATAAGTGCATGATTATACATATATTTCTACAATATTTGCATGCACTTGTACCATTTTCCTTGCATTTTTTTTGGGTGCTCCTTTGGGTATATTTGTGTGATTGAATAGATAAATAGGTACCCAGAATGAGAGGAACAAGAAACGCAACAATTTAGGGCAAAAGATGTTAAAAAGGGCAACTTACAAAGAAGTGTACGACCGTGTACCCCATCAACACGGGCATGCTAAAGATCATGGGCGTGCATCAACCTGTGCAACTCACGAATATTTGAAAAAGAGTGAGTCGTGTCATCACAGGGTGAAGAACACGGGCGTGCATCAGATCAACACGGCCGTGCTTCGCATAATTAAAATCTAGAAATAGCCGTACACTTTACCCTAATGATAACTTTTGGTGGATCGGTTGCGGGCGATCTTCGCAGCAACGGCTAAGGTTTCGGGAGAAGATTGAAGGCAGAGGAGACATCGCAATTAGGGAGTTTCTATTCCTTGATTATATCTTCCTCTTGTAGTCTTATTATGGTGTTCCATATTATGAGAGGCCAAACCTCTTACGGTGCCTCGGACTCATGAACCTTAGAATGAACTTGTGACAGACTTCTTTTAATTTGATATTGGTTCCCTCATCCATTGATTGTATTTGTGGATTGTTTATTATGCTTATGGTTGTGGTTTGTAGAGTAGTAGCCCAGAGCACATGTCTTTCTTGATTAAGGAGATATATATCTTTAGGTAAGATTTAGTCATCATAATGCTTATGTTTGTGGCTTGCATGTGTGAAAGCCCAGATCACATATATATCTACCTAGTTAGGAAGAGAGAATCTCATCAGGTTAGATTTAGGCATATAGACGATAGGGTATGATGTACATACCGAGAGGAGATCGGGTGTATGTGTCACACTCTCTAAGAACAAATCATCAGATAACCAGTATTAAGAAGTTAGTCAACAAAGTATTCCTAGGGGGGTTATGATCGGAGGTGCCTATCTTACCATTGATTACCCTAGATTCACCTTCTGTTCACATTAGTTCTTTTTAGAATTACCACAACTTCAACAATATTTCAAGCTAGGTAATAGAGGATAATTAGTACTAGTATTTCAGTCCACATGGATTCGACTACCCTATCTTTGGGTACTTTACTACTTGATTGACATCGTATACTTGTGGGAGAATCGCCGTGCACCCTGTGCGTGCGTTAAGAACACAAAGTTTCAAGCCTGCTCACACACTTGGCTGAAATCCCGAGGATGCCTGATGAAGACAGGAGGCATAGGGTACTGCAACTTGGCATGAAATTCAAGGTTAAAGACTTGTACAAGTTCATACATGATAAGGGACTGAGAAGCAAGTTGAGGAGTAATTTTTGGAAGCAGTCGTACTTGATCAATATCAAGCTCTTCGCATGGCTAGCCTGGGATAACAAGATCCTGACACTAGACAACTTGGCAAAACGAGGTTGGAGAGGAGAATGGAACCTATGTTTTCTATGCGATCAAGCGCAGGAAACCGTTCCTCACCTTTTAATACAATATTCCTATTCAAGAAGCAACTGGGAACATTTTTGTGACCTGTTCACATTGGGGGAAACACCCTCCATGATACATGATCTATGGGGGTGACGTTGGGTAGGATAGTGATTATCCTCCTAGCTAGGTGCAGCCTAACGATCGTGAGAAAGACAAGCAAGAGAAAGAAAAACAGAGAAGAAAGTCTTTGAAGTTTCAAAGGAAAAGTATTATTCAATATTCAATGAATCAAAAATCAACCCACAAGCCGCGTTTAAATAGCTTCAAAAAATTAACCTAGAAACTTATCATCTTATCCAAATTTGCTAAAATAGGCAAATTTTTATTGAAAACTAAAAATTATCTAATTTTAAACCCTAAACAAATCAAATAACTCCTAAAAATACGATATCAAATCGAATTTAAATCCTATCCTAAATTTACATACGAACTATTACCAAAAATAGAAAAAAAACACCAAAAACGAAGATACGATGAAGAAAACATCAAAATTTGAGGATAAAGGAAAATCCACTGAGCATAGCTCATTGGACCCCACGTAAGCGTCGAGACGAGATTTCCGAATTGGGGTTGAGTGCGTGAATTCAATGCTTGTAGCCAAAGTTATGGCCAAAAGACCGAACCACACCCAAAACTGCCCCCAATCACGGAATTGGTCCGCCAATTCGCGATATGCCAAAGCCTGCATGGTGCAAGCAAATCATCTGACATGGGTCCTCTTGCATCAGGTGGGATAATGTACTTTAGAAGAGGTTGGAGAGGGAAGCCCGCCTAGGATGGAATTCGGGAATTATGGTAATCATTTGGAGCATATGGAAAGAAAGAAACCAACAATGTTTCCATGACAAATGTCGCGTTTTCATGAATACAATAAGGGGGATCTGCTTTCTAATGCTTTAATGGTTTGATGCAGCTTACGCATCCAAGAGGCCCAAACTGGTGGTGATGGAGATAGTAATAAAACACAGTCTAGCATTCGTCCTTGAGGAATTACAAAGCCCACCAGTCGATGACTTCAAAGATGCTACACCTGGGCGGGATAATCCAACCTAAATATAAACCCCCACATTATGTATTCCAGGGCACTGAGTGTTCCAAGGGTTAGTAGCCATTATCATGTAATTCCAAGACACTGGCCTAACTATTGGTTAGTAGGCTAAGCGATGTACTTTGGCATTATCTAATGAATGTGGTCTATCCGTTCTTCCAAAGAAAAAAAAAAAATTCTTAGTAGGCTAGATACATGATTTTAGAATTATATAGGGAATATATGATTTCAAACCATAAATAATTATTCTTTGGAATATTAATGTTACAAAAGGAGTGTTTAGCTAAACACAGGTATGTATTGAAGGTTTATCCACAAAAGAAGATTTAAAGGAATAAAAAAAAGTGGGGTTTTGACAAAGTGTCCACAAATGCATGGATGTGTATAGTGTGAATCATGACTAATGCTTTTCTTTGTGCATGTTGAAAGTCTTAACAGAACTGTGAAGATCTCACACGCCTCTAACTCTTTCAATCTCCAAGAATGGAAGAGAAGTCAAAATTACAAGGATTTTGAATCCATATTTACAAAAACTCTTGAAGAAACCAATAAAACTATTAAATTTAAAGTATATATATGTTATAAACTCTTGCAAAAAACTTGATAATTAGATATGTTAACTTTTTATCCTCGAGTCAAATTAGCAACATACACACTTACAAACTTTCAAATCACATAAAAAGATTCAACTCTAAGAAATTAAAGTTTTCCAAGCTTATTCAAAACAAGGTCACTAATTGTTTTATCTAACCTATTAATGTTTGTATCAAAAACAGTTTGCACTTGTTATAAAGTGAATCATGCAAAACCTTGACATTTGCTTGCAACATCAAATTCCATATAGTTTCGTGTAGGAATTTCATACGATGACTCATATTCATTAAGACTGATCAATTCCTTTCTTTATCTCATCTTTTTCTTGTTCTTGCTCTTGCCTAATCTTTGGTCTTTAAAGAATGTTGGCAGCCCTGATCCCATGAAAGCTATGTGTGGTTTGGAATATTAATTGTTGGTATTTCTTGTCTAACTTGTTACGTTTCAGAGTAGTTAGTTCCTAAAGCATGCAAGAAGGTGGTGTGGTCCAAACCAAAGGAGTGTTTATTGGTCTGACCTTCTACTTTGAATGCCATTAAAACAGCTAGCTAAGATAGATGTTCTTGGTCTTTCAATATAAAGTAGAAGATTTGCCTCACATGCATTGGTTGAAACTAGCTAGTAAAACTAGTTTACCTAAAGCTTGAAATGCATGCATGATGATAGTGACATTTTCAATGACCAAGAACAATGTTGCTAGGGTTCTTATTGGACAACACCAATGACCAAGTCTAGGGTTTTGAAACATGAAGGGTTAAGTAAGAGTTTTATCTTAATCAAGCTTAGTTTTTTCAATTTTTCCTATTGTATATTTATTTGTTTTTCAATGTTCATATATAAAATTAGGATCACAATTTTGGCTTTCTCAAATTATTTGGACTTTGGAAATTTATAAAATAAATGGAATTTGAGAAATTAGTTATATGTATATCGAGTGCCTAATGAGAAATGAATCTTGTTTTGACTAATACTCTTTTATTAGCTTAAATTCTATTCCTTAATTTTACAAATAATTTTATTTCTAACCAATAATATGTTTTTAAATTAAACAAAAGAAAGAAAACTTAAATAAAATTATAGAGCAGTAAAAGTTTCCTTAATTAAGCTGATATTTTGAAAACACAAAAGCTAGTTAGGTTAATTGACTAAGTTTTTTAATTTATAAATACATAGTTTTTATTTTAGAAACAACCCATTGCTACCGGTGAAATTTGATAAATTGTTTAAATAATTATTAAAAAATAATAAAAATACAATATTTGATAAAACTAATCATATAACAAACAGTAACAATTAAGATCTATACAAATGTTTTCCCCCAAATTGGATATGCAAAAAGTTATTTTTATCAACATATATATACTTTTAGTTTCAAGTTTCAAATTCTTTCTTTCTTTCTTTCTTTCTATTTTATTACAAAGTCCTGGGCCCAAAGTATAGCTAGAGGCCTTCTTTGCATACAGAGTAGGACTTCTAATATTTTAGGGTTTAGGGTTTATCTGACTTCGATCCAACATGTAGTGCAATCCAGGAAAACTTTGGTTCTGTTTCCAATAAGAATGATATGATATATTGTCAAATGATATTTTTCATGTTGTTCATCTCAATAATGATTATTGGAATGTTATTTTTATGTAAGGTATAGGAAATATGAGAATATTTTGTGAATATTTGTAATTATAGTAGGCTATTTATACATTTGGAAAGAGTCATGTTAGACATCAAATTTAGGAGGCAATTAGGAGATTTATTGTGTGTTTTTTTTGCTTCATATATTCATCTGTACACTCTTTGAGAAATGAGAAGATCTGAAAATTATTTCTCCACAGACTTTTACATAAGGGTATTTATTTTAGTTTATTTTATTTTTTATAAAAAGTAAATAAAATATATTCATTTATTTTAAAAGAATAGGGTTACAACACATAATTCGATACATAATGGGCCGATGAAAATGACTAAAGGTATACACTATGGGATTACTCAAATAAAGCTCGGTCCACTTCTACGTTTTGGGGAGTCGGAGCTCCTCTCGGTTGAAAGTAAAGCTTCGCTTAATAAGTGACTACATTTGCTAGCTTGGGGTGTATTGACGCATACACTACATTAAACTAAGAGAGTAGAAGAAAATCAATATAAAGTATCAGTTTCATAGAAACACAGTGTTTATGATCAAAATATCCTTTATTACACTCAATGAGTTTATAACAATGTTACTATTAAAATGGAAACATTTCTCGTGGACATTTCGATATTCAATATCAATTATTAGAAATTTTTATTAAAACTAAGTACAATTTAATAATAATAAAAAAAGAAATTACTTGTTACTTAAATATAGAAAAAACTATTATGATCGTCTTTTGTTATGTTTGAGGGTTAGACAATGTCACTCCCCGACTCAGCATCCTAGGCCCCCGACACGCGACAGACTGACCGTACCCGATCAGAGATGGGCCCCACTTGGATACAAGGCCTCTGTGATATGAAAACATACATCAGATATCAGCGGAAGTAATAGGACATAAATAGCAACATCAGAGTACACAACGGAATAAATGTCCTAAGAGTACATGCACCCTATAATGTCAATAGCTTAAATGTTCTCACTCAGACGGAAGAGGAGGAGCGCAAACCTGAGTAGCAATCCCTAGCAATCCCACGCGATGCTCCAATAATCCACATCTTACTCCTCAGGATTTGAAAAAAATAGTCAGCAAGTAGATGAGCTTTCGAAAGGAAAGCTCAGTAAGTACCCCCGCTAGGAGGAAAATAAAGTTATACCATTGATAAAACAATATAAGACAAAGGAAAGCAATCCAAATAGCATGAAACAGACCAACAAACATGGGCAAGTCAAACGATGCGAGAATCAAAAACCATGCAATCAAAGCAAAGCAAGAGTCTCAAACCTACCCCAAAGAACATACCCAACGGTAGAAACTCCAATCCATGACAAACAATAATCACAAGATTATGATGAGCAATCTAAGAAGGATCACAAATTATCTCCCCAGGCAATTACGGCCAGAGCCGGATCCTCGGCCTAAGCCAGTATCGATCCTCGGTCAATGCAGACTTGAAAGTCTGGTAGGGCTACTATCTACAAGCATGTACGTACATGGTTAGCGTACCATCCCATTGACGGGTTTATGGGACGACTAGGGTATCATTCCCCTGACAGGAATTCGGACAACATAGTGTCTTCCTCCCTAGGCATCCACAGGAGCCACGCTCCTCACTGCACCGGGCGGGAGAACCCACAAGAACGGAACAGCTGACGCATACGTACACAGCCAACACACAAGCTCAACGTGTTTCCACGGCCAAGGTCCGGTTCTTAGATAGGCATGCTCAGCGAGGAAGAAACACATATCAAGGGGAAGCAGTCATACAACAAATCAAATATACATGGACAAGCATGGATTCAATGAAGCAATAATCTAACAAATTAGATAAACATGCATAAGCATGGAATCAAGGATCAAGGGAGCAATCATCAACTATGAGGGAAAGAAGCGGAAGTACTTACTTGTGCATGCAAAAGTATCCAATAATCAGTCTGTGTCCCTCCCTGACGTGAATCTCTACCCTACGTTGGCATATGATAATACAATTCCATTCTCTATATATTTACATGTGTAATATATATTTACCCCTAATCAGGTTCATTTCTTAATTAATTTGTCCTATAGATTCCAACCCAAATCTGTTACTTGGTTGGAGTGGGCCATGACCCATTACTAGGCCTCGACTATTATAGGCTAGAAAATCAATTTAAATGGCCCATTAACCACTCAATCTTGACTAGGCCTTGAGCCCATTATCAATATTAATCCAAATGAATTCCTGCTTGGGCCCATTAGACTATCCCTCCTTATTTAGATCAGTTGTTAATTTAAAAGCCCACAAATCAGTCCATTGCTTGACTCAATCATAGACTAATACCTTTTTACTATTATTATTACCACCTAGCACATCAGGCACCCTTGTTGAGCCTGCTAATGCATTTCAACTCAACCCAATCATAAGTTGGTCCATAAGGCCTACATACTCTTATGCCTGCCCTTTCTCTCTCTCTTCCTATCTCCCTCTTATATAAGTATTATCTCAATATACACTAATGCATGGCTCAACGTAAAGTCTCCACACCTCTCTACAATCCTTATAGAGCTTTGATATACACTCAGAAGTTATCAGGAAATCCTTATGCATAGCATCTTATTCCTCAGTTATTTTGTCCACCAGTATAACACATGAAAAAAACTTAGTTAACACTGGTGAGGCACACAACTTTCACATGCATGGTTAACAATATGGAACCCATTCAACACGTCTACCACTTACCCTAACTTGAACTAATCATACGCCAAGCTCCATTAATGAAAAAAAAAATCCATCTACTCACTGTCATACCCCAACCCGAATCCCGGGACCTCGAGCGCGTGAACAGATCGGCCGTACCCAAGTAGAGGCGCACCTCCCTTGGATACAAGGCCTAAGGAAATCATAGCAGATAACAAATAATAAACAATATGTCACAAATAAATATCCTCAGAGTCATATAGCGGAAAATAATCATAAGGGTTCAAAATACCCTACAATGGTCTATACAAGACAGGCCCTTCAAGGGTCCTAAAACTCTCACACACAACCTGAGGTCCTCGAACCTCGCCAACCTGTCCCAGTCCCACGTACAGCTCCAAATCCCGAGTCATCTGTCCCTCTTAACCTGGAAGGGAGAGAAAACAAGTGGAATGAGCTTTCGAAAGGAAAGCTCAGTAAGTACCCTACAGAAAATCACAATGATGCCACAATAGATAACTACAGATAGTCAAACAGATATATCAGAAATAGTCAGCACAACAAGCCAATCAAACGGGGCCCCCTAAACTCATCCAATCATATCTCCACTGTCAGCACAAGTGCCGAGCGCCTCAGTAGTCAAGTGCCGGACGACAGGTGGTTATGCTCCATAGGTACACATACCCAATCCAGACACAAATCGCCAACCTAAACACAAGCACCACGAGTCTCACAGTAATGTCCCGGTCCACGGTGGCATGCTCGGCGAGCATCCAACAACAAACTTATACAAGCAACCAATCCACAGATATGGAAGCAACAAACCATCCAACAAATATGGAATCAGCATCAGAGGACCAAAGCATCATAACAACATACACAAGCACAAAACCAACAAAGAAATACCAATCCAGGTAACATCAAGGTCAAAGAAACCTATCATTGGGTGAGAGCTAGGCAAAGGCACTTACCTGTAATCATGGAGTCTAGTGTTCCACGGAAATCACCTCCCGACACATCCACGCTAATATCTGGTAATGACAATCACTACTCAGTACCATCCCCAACACGAAGTGGGCTATTAATATTAATAACAATATTAATGTGAAATTTATGAAGTTTATGCGCAGTCCCAAAGAACTGCTCATAACTTTTGATCCCGAAACCCGTTTGAGTTGAACCAAAGCTCGTTGGAAAGATCTTTTCCTCATCTTTCCAACGGTATACTATATGTCTCAATCGGGAATCATAGAATACTTAGCTATCCCTCGAAGTTGACAGCCAGACTGCAGGCCCTTCCTTGTTTCCATCTTGACTAATCTTGGTCCATTAAGCTTAATTAGTCTTGATTAAGTCATTTTGATTTTACAATGGACCCAACTCATTGGGTTTGATCAAACCTAACATGACTAAACCCCAACCTTCTTTAATCTCACTACTTGGCTATTAAACCAACTCGGGTTTAAAGTGAATCAACTTAACCCATTTATTGACCTCTGCATGTATAACCCTTTAACAGTAACCAAGTTCTCTAGCCCTCTTATCAAACAACACCTATGCTAATCCTTAAATCGTTCCCATAAACCAGCAACCTCAAGTTACTCATATCCAGACCCTATTCACAACCATGTATAGGTACTTAAATAATTATTAGAGTTTACTCAAACTTGAGACCACCCAACCCATCATCAACCAAGACACAACCCAACCACAACTCTCTCTCCTCAAGTATTAATATCCACCAAATCAAACCAGTGATCCACCATAGTATCAACAGAGGTCTATCAAACTAGATCATCCCCTTCAAGGACACAACCCATGCGTTTTTTTGACTCATATTATCCCCATCCTTAACAAAGCTCCACCCTCACACAAGGCACAGATGCAACTCCTATACCACCCATGTAGCTATCCTCAGAAAGAAAACATCTCTACATGCCCATTCAATACTGGTTAGAATCACACCAACAAACATATGCAGAAGCCTTCCCTCATTCACAAATTAAGTGTCAATCATATCATTAATCTATAACATCCCACCTAACAAAAATAGTTGATCCTTTATGAATAATAAACACACTAGATCCCTCAACCTCCATGTCCACTAGACTATGCAATAAAGAAATGAATCTTCACTACATGTCCATGCTTTCATGAACCTTCAATGATAGGGATAGATTGGTTTTACACTTCTCATGATCATGTATATAAATTCAATTCATGAAACCACCCATGGAGGTCAAACTCCAACCCTTGGACTAATTATTTACTCATTCAGTTCCCCATCTATCCTTATAACCCATGCATGCATGCATATATGAATCCTCATATTTATCATCACACACAGCTGAGATGCAGGAATTTAGAGAAACTCACCCAGTATAGATGTCGATAGACACTGAAGACAAACTGACCATCCAAACCAGATCTCCACCGTTCAGATTGGAGCAGGACAAGTCTTCACCGTGCTCACCAAAAATCAGCTCGATCAGACTAGGAATAATTATCTGATTGAAGCAGATGATGAAATTGGTTGGTGTAGGAAACCAGCAGCGATAGGTTTTGTTTCACACCCCAGAACCCTACTCTCCCGGTCACCAAAAATAATCTTCACCGTTCAGAATGAATAATGAAGAGTCACGAACAATCTCACCAAAAATCAACAAGATCGAACAGTGAAAAAGGTCGGAATGGCAATGGACATAGAGCATGCTCAACACACCTTTGAACAAAAAATCCTAGTTTCTCAAGTTTTTCTCTTTTCGTCTTTCCTCTCACCTCTCTTCTTGTTTCCCAATGGCAACGGTGGTTGTTAGGGTTTGGGGATGATGTCCTTTAAATAGCTCATGGTGTTGAGTAGTGGCGGCTAGGGTTTGCTCTTGTGTTGTGAGAATAGATGAGGGCTTAGATCAAATCCCGTGCCTCACACTTGTCCCAAAATTTAGATGGACGGTCTGGATTGGTCTCATCTAATGAGAGTAGATGTAAGGCTCTGATCTATTCGGATGCCTAGAACTTAATCCACATGCTTTTTATTAAATAATCCTTGAAGTCTTTTTAAATCACCAAACAAGCCCTCCTTCCAATTTTATCTCAACCATTTTTTACAAATAAAACCCTCATCTTTTTACTGGTTACCTGAAAGTTCCCCTTTCATTTTCCTAAAATTTTTGGGTCTTACACTCACACTGTTCAAGTATGCAAACATAGGTGCAGAACTCATGCACTGTCTCAAAGAGGTTCAGAAGGGCTTACCGGCAAGGTAGTGGCGTCTTCGAGAAGAGCTCTGGCAATTGGCGTCACTCTAAGGTCGGCTGCGGCTCACCTCAACTATTCTGCATCTCCTCGAGAAGAAACATTACGCATCTTCAGAGAAAAGGAGGTTTTAGAACACTGAGAGGGTGGTTCAAAATTACCAACTCCGGCTGGCTCTCGACGGTGCAGAGTAGGTCAGCGCCACCAATACCTCCTATTTATCTCTCTCTAACAGTCCTTATTAGAGTTCCTCAATACCGGTCAGAAGAGCGCTCGCGTTAGAGTTTGACCGGAATACTCTCAGGTGGCTTACCCTCGTGAAGGAGCTCCAGTCTCTCTCTCTCTGCCTTTGCTCACCGAGCGTCCAAGCCTCTTACGTACCGAGGAGGCAATTCGCAAGGCTCGAGATGGCAGAGAAACGACATGACCAAATGCTGCTACATCCCTCTCTGTTTGAGCATTCTGAACACAGAGATCCAACGGAGCTCCACCGTACGCATGACCACGCTTCCCCCCTGACTCGCGGTCAAAGGTTGAAGAAAAGGTGAGAGAACCTAGCAGTTGCCTCATATCCAGGTTTCAGCGCCGATGGGTGGTTGAGCGTGGCTCCGTGTGGCTAGCATACATAAAGAGAATCTGTTTCTCATCTTTATTCTGTTTCCATTCCGAAGGTAATACCGTATTGCGCCACGCGACTTTTTGCCTAGCTTGGAATCGGTTTCTTCTCAGGAAACCGGTTCCCAAATTATGAGTACTCCCGCGTCCCCTTAACTCACGCGCACTAAACATTGCCGTTGGATGATAACTTTATATATATATATATATATATATATATATATATATATATATATATATATATATATATATTCCCCTCTTTGATCCCAGCTATTAGTCTTATATTCTCGTGCATGGATTTAGTGTGCTTTTACAAAAAAAACACCCAACTTCTTTTTACAGGTCACATGCAAGCCCTCACGTTAGTTCAGCCTTGTGAGAGGAAAAAATCTTATATTTTAGTCCCTCAATTTTTCCATATTTACACTCAGGTCCCTCTCCAACTATTCCCGTGAGAGGAGAGTTATTTGCAAACTAACCCTTATACTACTTAATATTAATCATAGTAAGGGGAATCAACTAAACTAAAACATAGTTAAGGGAAAATTAAGGATTTAATAACTTTATAAATTGTGTGGCTCTTACAATCCTCCCCCCTTACAAAAATTTCATCCTCAAAATTTGTCCCCAATACATATTATCCAGTACCAAATAGCTCTGGGAAAAGCTCTCTCATGTCATCCTCACGTTCGTAGGTTGCTTTCCGATAAGAGTGATTGTTCCATCTCACCTTGACGAATGGAATGACTGGGCTCCTTTGTGCTGGTCCTTATAGTCTAAGATCTCCATGGGTTGCTTGTCATAGGACATGTCCTCTTGAATCTGCACAGGGATATGTCAAATCACGTGTTATGGATCGAGGATGTACCTCCTCAGCATGACAATACGTAACACATTATGGACCTGAGCTACATCCGAGGGTAGAACCAATCTGTAAGCAACTGTTCCTACTCGTTCCAAAATCTCGAAGGGTCCAATGTAACGAGGGCTGAGCTTCCCACGTTTCCTAAATCTCATGACTCCCTTCATCGACGACACTTTAAAAAACACAGCATTGCTAACCTGAAACTCCAGCTCTGAGCTGCGCTTGTCGGCATAATTCTTCTTACTGCTCTAAGCGGTCTTCAGTCTTTCCCGGATCATCTTGACCTTGTCCTCAGCCTCTCGGATGAACTTCGGTGCCTTGAGCTTCCGCTTACCTACATCATCCTAACAGATCATCGATTGGTACTTCCGTCCGTATAGTGCCTCATAAGGCACTATCTGAATGCTTGCCTTATAATTGTTGTTGTAGGCAAACTCTGCTATGCGTGGATACCGATTCCAAGTCTGTAAAGTCCAAGGCACATGCTTAGATAGTTTTCTCCTTTTATCCATTTGTATGGTAGTGAAACGTTGTATAGAATGCCATACGGGTGCCCAAGGCTTTGTGCAAACTCTCCCAGGACCTCCAAACAAATATGGTATTGCGGTTTGAGGTGATCGACATTGGTACTCAGTGTAGTCGGACTATCTCCTCAATATTCAGCTACGCTAGCTGCTTCAATATGGTACCTGTCCTTAGTGGTATAAAGTACGTCGACTTCTTCAGTCAGTCCACTATCACCCTGACCAGCTCATATCCTTTTCGAGTACGAGGTAGCCCTCTCACAAAGTCCACATTGATATGTTCCCATTTTTAATCAGGAATGGGAAATGGTTGTAACTTCCCAACCGGTCACTAATGCTCTGCCTTTATTTGCTGACAGGTAAGGTACTGTGCCACAAACTTCGCGATCTTCCGTTTCATGTCAGTCCACCAGAAGTGGTCTCTCAATCCATGGTACATCTTGGTATCTCCCGAGTGGATCGAGTAGCTCGAGTAGTGAGCCTCCTTCAGTATAACTTTCTTCAGATATAGGACATTGGGTACACATATCTGATCTGCATACCTGAGTGTGCGATCCTTATGGACCTGGAATTATGTTGGCACACTGTCATGCCCCGAACTCGACACATGACAAATCGGCCGCACGCTCCTAGGGTAGTGGCCCCTCTGCATGCGAGGCCTCAGAACAAGCATATCAATTATACATAGTTCAAGTGCTACACAGTTAAATAAAATGATTTAAAATAAAAATCCTTAAACAAAATAAGGTCCAAAACTGATAAATCCAAAATACTATTACAATGTTCAGCTATTCCTAATATAGTTTCATAACTCTTAAGGCAACTAAGTTCTATGCATGGAACCTTATACTTGTTACGAACTAGACTCTTCGAGGGATCATCCAGCTAACTATTCATGATTATCTAAAAAAAAGAGAAGACAATTTCATGAGCTTGACAACCCAGTAAGCATACCAACATATTAATTTTTGGAATCACACATCTAGTTTAGATTATCATTTAGCTTATCATTAATAGAGCAATATTCACAAAATTTGTAAAACAACTTAAAATCCAGGTTTGGTCAAACAAGAATCTTATCTTTGCTTGAAAATAAGGTTCCGAATAAAACATCAAAATAGAACGATATGGGGTCAAAAGGGTAAAAACCGCTATTTTATTACCGACAGCATGGTATAGATTCAAAGGTGTCAAAAACCGTTATTGTTCTATGGAAGACACGACACAGACTCAAAGGGGATCAAAAATCATTATTGTTCAACCGACGACATGACATAGATTCAAAGGGGATAAAAAACCGTTATTGTTCTACCGACGGAATGACATGGATTCAAAAGGGATCAAAACCCGTTTATTGTTCTTCCGATGGCACGGTACATGGTTAAAGGCTCAGAAAATATCAAAACTGTAACTCATAACGATCCGAAAGAAATTTCATATTTTAAAATTTTCAAGATTTCAAAGTAGAATTCAAATTCAAGATTTCAAAATTTAAACTTCCAAATTCAAAATAAGTTTCAAGATTCAAAACAGATTTCAAAATTTATAATTTTTAATTTAATATAAGTTCCAAGGTTGAAAATAAGTCTCAAAATTTACAATAAATTTAAGTTTCAAATTAGATTTCAAGCTTCAGAATTCAAAATCATAAAGTAAAACACCTTATGTCAAAACGGAAAATAACAAATATTCAAGAATTCGAAATACTAATCTGAACGAGTAAGTTTTAGAATCAAAGGAAATCAAAGTTAATTATTATAATATTAGGAAATTGTCTTATAGCAATCTAACAAAAACCTCAATTTTAGGTAGAATACTATTATTAAAATCAGAAACATGGAGATGAAAGAATACTAATTGAGTCTGCACGTTACTTTCATATAATTTAACATATCGCCAGGTAGGTTACTTAGATATGATCTAATAGATTGCCAATAATGAAATATGAGGGCTCCTAGTGTATAATTCAATGGATCAACTATACCAAACATGGAGGTTACTTACATATACTATCATGATTCAACATTAATAAATATGATGGTTACTTACTTGAAGATGCAAGGTCTTGAAGTTTTTAACGAAGCTACGCACGCAAGACTCCAATCTCCTAATACCGACCGTGCCTAGATCTCCTATAATAGAAATTCTGATTGCCTCCATAATCCCTTTAGGCATAATATCCCCCTTTATATATGGGAGAGAATCCCAAGGAGAACAATTCGGATTTACCTCAAACAGACATTATCTTAAAAGAGAATTCAAATTTATTTTAAACAGATGATCTGGGCTTATCTAAAAGGAAGATATATTAACGGTGTAATTCATGAAATAGTCCTCCCTTTCTTGGAAATTTTCCTGAGGTCCTTAATGGAGATAATACAGGTGTTGGGTTTTACACACAACCTGCTCAATCTTGCCCCAAATCTTCTCCAACTTCGGATCCTGCACCTGCATCTCCCGGATCTTCTCAAATAGAGGTTGTATGTGTAAACAAGGCCAGACTAACATCCATGTCTGGCAAAATAACCTTGAACTCCAATCTCTTCATCTCATATAGTAAGGGCCTTTGTGTAGTCAGGAATGAGGCGACTCTATAGTTGGATTTCCTGCTCAAAGCATCTACCACCACTTTGGCCTTGCCCGGGTAGTAATGGATGCTTAGATCATAATCCTTGATCAACTCCAACCATTACCGTTGTCTCATGTTCAGTTATTTCTGAGTGAAGATGTACTTCAAACTCTTATGATCAGTGTACACCGCACACAGCACTTTGTAGAGGAAATACCTCCAAATCTTCAATGCAAACACGATTGTTGCAAGCTCTAGATCGTGCGTGGGTTATTCTCCTTATAAAGCTTCAGCTGACATGAAGCGTAGGTGATGACTTGCCCATCGTACACCAGGAAAAACCCCAAGCCTGTTTTAGAGGCATCACTATAGACAGTGTACCCGCATCCACTCTGTGGTAAAGCTAGTACCGATGTAGATACCACTTTGTGCTTCAACTTGAGGAAACTCCTCTCACAAGCATCCGCCCAAACAAATAGAGCTTCCTTCTTGGTCAATCTCGTCAGGGGTGTTGCCAATCGGGAGAAGTCCTCTACAAATCCCCTGTAGTACCCGGCTAATACCAAGAAGCTCCAAATCTCCCTGACGGTGATCAGTCTCTTCCATTAATCTACCCCTGCCTCCATTTTCTTGGGGTTTACGGACACTCTGGATCCACTGATAACATGCCCCAAGAAAGCCACGCTATCAAGCTAGAACTCGTACTCGGAGAACTTTGTGCATACAACTGATGTTGTCTCAAAGTCTCCAGTATGATCTTCAAGTGCTTTATGTGCTCTTTGGACTACGTGAGTAGATCGAAATGTCATCTATGAAGACGATCACAAACCAATCCAGATAATGTCTGAACACTTTGTTCATCAGGTCCATGAACACTGCCGTGACATTTGTAAGCCCAAATGGCATCACCAAAAACTCTTAGTGCCTATAACGTGTCCAGAAGGTACTCTTTGGGATGTCCGCCCCTCTGATCTGTACTTGACAGTACCCAAATCTCAAGTCAATCTGGGAGAACACCTGTGTTACCTGCAACTGATCCAGAAGGTCATCAATCTTTGGCAACGGGTACTTATTCTTTCAGTTGTTGCTCTTTGATGCTTCACTCAGAGAGCAATTGAATTTTCACAAGTTGGTTTAGGTTGACACCCTGGGATGAGGTGAGGTTAGACAATGCATCAGCTTCATCGTTGTTTGTTCAGGGAACCTTTATGAGATCTGGAAAAGGTTAACTTTGAGGCGAGGTTGTTCACCAAGTATATCTACTTAGCCATATTCCCTTCCCTAGCTTCAAACCCCTCATTCATATTCCCCGTGACAAGCTGTGAGTTAGTATGTGCATACAAATGTTGAGTTCCTACTTCGAGGGTCAGCTTCATGCTTGTAATTACTGCCTTATACTTTGTTTCATTGTTTGTAGTTTTCGAGTCAAATTTCAATGTTATGGATGTTTTTTAGCCTTCTTGGGAACTCAATACAAGTCCAGCTCCGTAGCCGTTCTCTTTGGTCAAGCCGTCCATGTATAATATCCATGGGTTAGCCGATTTGAGCTAACCCCGTGGTTCGCCCATAGTCAGGAATTGATCTTCCTCCGTGGTGGGCATCTCAATGGACAATTTGGTGAGAGCCTGTGCCTTGATTGCCATTCTTGAATTATAGTCAATATCTAATACACTAAGCTCGACAACGCATTTTATCATTCTCCCGGAAGCTTCTAGTCGTTGTAAAATTTGTCTTAAATGTTGATTGGTAAGAACTATGACCTTGTGTGCTTGGAAGTAAGGTTGCAGTCTTCATACTGACACAACCAGGGCGTAAGTTAATTTTTCTGTTGATAGATATCTAGATTCCGGGTGATTTAATTCCTTGTTTGCATAATAAACTAGCCTTTGGATACCATATTCTTCTTTAATATGGACTAAGTTGATGCCATGGTCTGTGGTGGCCAAATATATAAAAAGCTCATATCCTTTTCTACGTTTAGTTAACATGGGTGGAGAACTTAAATACTCTTTTAATTGTAGGAAAGCTCTCTCAAAGTCCTCTGTCTACTCAACCTTTGGTGCTTTCTGCAGAGCTTAGAAGAATGAGACTCCCTTTGATGCGATGTGTAATGCTTTCCACAAGTGTACGGAGTCACTCAAGTTGTAAAGTACCCTAAGGATAGGGTAGTCAAGTCCACAGGGACCGGTACTAGTACTCATTAAAACTCTATTATCTAGACTAGACGTTGAGAAGGTGATCTAATCCTAGTTGACGATCTGAAGAAAACTAAACTAAAGTGACAGTTGGCAATCTAGGGTTATCAATTAAGAGAGCAGGCACCCCGAATCTCTATCCCCCTAGGAATCCCTTGAGATTAATTTCTTAATACATGTTACTTAGTTGCTATTCCAAGACCGTGGAGAACCCTAAATTAGTTTGGTCCCAATCTCTCGGCAACCAAACCCTAGTCCCATATAGTGATTTTGCCATATAACCGCATTATGCTTACTATAAGCGTGGGTTCCTTGGTGCCTGCTATTAGGTTTTACCCTGATCGAGAGAGTAAGTTGCGGCTGCGTAGCAACCCGAGTGACTACCCGATCTCTTAGCGTGTGCCACCCTATTCTCTGTGCGAAGATCTAGTTTGATCGAGATCTCTTGTCATGCATCAAGTAACTCTAATTATGTAGACGGTGATTTCACACTAATAAACCACAAGAATTCAACACATAAAGATAATTCGCAAGAATAATCAAAAGGAAACCTAGTATTAAAATAGAAAATAATCAAAAGTTCATCCTAAGGTTCAAGGGCTCGAGGCGACACAAAAAGGTTTAGCCTCTCATGCTAATAACAGACATCACAAGAATTAAGGAGAAAGACATAAAGATAATCATAAACTTCCTGGTACGTTGCCTTTTCCGCCTTAAGCCTCTCTCTGAAACCCTAGCCGTCGATCCGAAGATATGCCAAAAGTCCCTTGTAAAACAGAACTGACGACCTTTTATCGACTTGGATTTTATGCCACACGACCGTGTCTGTAAGCGTGTGAGTGAAAGTGTGCCTCTTTGGATTCTTCTGAAAATGCGGTTTCAACGAGTATACGGTCTTGTACACGCTCGTATCATCTAAATGTACACCCGTGTCATTGAAGATTGAGCGCGATCTTGAATTTCTCTTCGTTTGAATCTACACACCCATGGACACGCCCGTATGGATGACTGTGTCACTCTCTATTTCAACACTTTTTGCTCTGTATAGCTCCAGAATTTGCTTCTTTCCTCATGAGTGCCTGATTATTTGTCCATCCACACAAACCAACCCAGCAGAGTATATACAAAGTGCATGCAATGGTGAAAATATGTATATTTATGCGCTCATCACCCTTTTCTCTGGATTTTGAGATGAATCACCCTAACCAATCTGGTATTCAACCTCTGAATATCTCGGATGATTTTTGGGGAGCTCATTTCAATGATACCTCGAATCTTTTCTAGATTAGCTTTGATCCCTCTTTGGATGACCATGAAGCCCATAAATTTTCCTGACTTGTCTCCAAAGGCGTATTTGGTGGGATTAAGGCACATCCTATAACCTTAGAGAGTTTTGAAGGTTTCTTTAAAGTCTGTAAAATGCTTGCCCGCCCTTTCACTTTTTATGAGCATGTCATCTACATATTCATCAGCATTCCTTCCAAGCTTTTTTTATTTTTTTTAAAAAACCTTGGTATCTAGTTTTGGAAGGTCGTTCCTGCGTTTTTCAAGCCGAAGGACATAACCCGATAACAATAAGTTCCCATAACTGTAACAAAGAAGGTCTTCTCCTTGTCCGATTTTGGCCTTTTAACCTGGTTGTATGCTAAGAAGGCATCGAGAAAGCTTAGCAGTTTGTGGCCCACAATGGAGTGGACCAATTTGTTGATTATTGGGAGGAGGAAATGATCCTTTGGGCATGCTTTATTGAGATCAGTAAAGTCAATGCACTTCCTCCACCCATTTGCCTTTTTGACAAAAACTACAATAACCAACTACTCGAACTTCTGAAATAAAACTGCTTTCAACAGTTTCCCGACCTTTTCCTCTATGGCCACATGTCTTTTGGGAGCAAAGTACCTTCACTTCTGGATCACTGGTTTGCAGGTTAAATCAACATTGAGATAGTGCTCGATAATACCTCTATCCACCCCTGGCATGTTTTTTAGACCTCATGCGAAGACATTTGCATTGTTCCTGAAGAAGTTTATTATGCTGTTCCTTTGTTCCCCATGTAAGTTAGTCCCAATTTATATTGTTCGATCTCGTGATCTTCTGATAAAGGGATTGGCGTTAATTCTTCAACAGGTGTTGCTTGTTGTGCTAATCTATTGCCCAACTCCTCTTGCATCTCTATTGTCAAAGATTCCTAAGTTTTTTCTTTCAGAAGGGCTACATAGCATTGCCAAGCTACTTGTTGGTCTCCTCGGACTTCCCCACATCCGTGCTTGGTGGGAAATTTCATCATCTGATAGTAGGTAGAGACTGCAGCTTGTTTACCCTAAAAAAAATAAAATAAAAAAAGGGGAATATATAAAATATATTTATAAGCCTTGAAAATACAAAATGTCTCAAGCCAATATGAAATATTTCATATAAATATTATGATGAAATATATATATTGAAATAGATAGCCCGAGAACATATATCTCTAGGCAATCTCAAATTCCAAGATAGTCCCAGAACAAATCTCGAGGCAGTATCAAATTCCAAGATAGCCAGAGAACACATATCTCGAGGCAATCTCAAACCCCAAGATAGCCTGAGAACAAATATCGAGGCAATCTCAAATTCCAAGATGACCCGAGAATACATATCTCGAGGCAATCTAAAAAAAATATAAATCCTAAGATAATCTATGAGCACAGATCCCGAGGCAAATCCAAGACAATCTAAGGGAACAAATCCCTAGATAAATCCAAGATAATCCAAGGGAACAAATCGCGAGACAATAAAAATATAATTCTCTCAAAAAAAAAATAAAAAAATAAAAAAAATCAATCATCAATCAAATCAAAATCAAACAAAATTTAAATCTTGATTAAATCAAGAAAGGAAAGATCAATCAAATCGAAATTAAACCAAATTTAAATCTTGATTAAATCATGAAAGGAAACCATCAATCAAATCAAAATCAAATTTGAATGAATAAATAATAATAAAAAAATCAATCAAATCAAAATTCAAAAAAAATCCAATCCAATCAAATCAAAACTTAAATTTTGATTTATCTAAATTTAAAGAATAAATCAAATCAAAATTTAAGTTATAATTTATCATGTGAGGAGGTTCTATAAATAGATAGGGACTACAAGAAAAAAAGAAGGGGAGGAGATCCCCTCTAGGTTCTCCCCTTGGTGAAGCAAGAAGCTGTGCGGTGGTCGGTCGAACAAGCGGATACAGGTCTGTCTCTGATGGCTTTGCCGAAGGATACAGGTTCGGGTTCGTCGATCGACTGCCGAAGATGAAGCCCCCTTATCTCCCATCTTTCATCAATTAGCCATGTCGTCTCCGGCTTCCTTGTGGAGGCCGTCGCCGCCAACCCTCACTAAGCTTTTGGCTCCCTTGTGGATGCCGTTGACTGCATTGCCGCAGTTGCCGCCACAAAAAAAAGGATTAAAAAGTAATCAAAAAAGAAGAAAAAAGGAGGAGGTAAAAACAAAGGAAGGTTATAGACTTTCTCTCTTCCTCTTCTCTCTAGGGTATACTAAAAAAAAAAAAAAAAAAAAAGAGGGAGGGCTCCTTCGTCACCTCCACCCAGCCGCCGAATCAACCTCGCCGCCGACCGCCGTTGCCCGGTCGCCCAGCCAGCCCCAAGCGCCTCAAGGGTCCCCTACGCATCAAGGCCTAAAGCTCCCAGATCTGGCTAGATCTGCCGCCCAGCTCCCCCCTTGTCAGCGCCCCATCTTCGCAAGTCTGCCAGTCCACCTCCTGCTGCACAGATCCACCACATGCAGGCCAGCCTCCGCCCAACTTCTCAGTCTTGAGCAGCGCATAGCGCTGCCCGGCTCCATGTCGTCAGGCTTCCTGCTGCCCATCGCTGTTAGAGGATAAGCACATGCCATATAATGGCCTCCCTGCTGCTCGCCGTCACCAGAAAAGCAAGGGCTATATGATAGCCCCCTCTGCTGTCATCATCAACAAAGAAGAAAGCAAGGGCTATATGATAGCCCCTCTGCTGCCCGTCACCGACAAAGAAGCAAAGGCCATATGATGGCCTCCCTGCTGCCTACTATCGCCGGAGGAAAAAGGAAGAGTTATACAATAGCTGCAACCCAAAGGATCCAAGAAATAGCAAATCTGTAAGACTTAGAAGGGAGAACTAATCAATTACATGTTGATGAAGTTTGTTTAGCATATATTGGGATGATGTTTGTTTTCATTTTAATTTTGGGCTGCAAAAAGCTACAGGATTATGAAATTCAACATGTGGTCTCTATGAGATGCCCTTATAATCATGAATATTGCTGGCTGCTTCATACCATAGAGTTAACTTTGATACGTGAAAGCATTTAATTGTAAAATCAGTTGAGAAATCAGTCCAAATATATGTCACTGCAGAAATTGTAATTTAACTGTTGAAGCTGCTGCTATGAAAAAAGAAAAGAGTTTGCTAATGCTTTGTCGAGTTTGCTGCGTCGCTGAAGCCGTTGGCTGCTGCTAAATTAGTTATCATATTGTTGTTGCTGCAAAATCAAGAAAAAAAAAAGAAAGAAGCCAAATTTCTGCAATTCTGCTAACTTGACCACTCTTTGTTCAAATATCGATAATTCTTACCAGAAAATTCTGATCGAGGTGAAATTTGTGGCGTTGGAAACTAGATTTCTAGAGTTTTCTTACCATGTATGGTACATTTACTATCAGCATCCCAGTTTGTAGCAGATTTTGATGGAAAGAGAGGTAGATTCCTTCATTTCTGTCAGCTCGACACCCTCTCGTTCAAATGGAGATAACTTTTGATAGGAAACTCTGATTGAATCGAAATTTGCGGCATTGGAAACTAGACTTCCAGAGCTTTCTAACCATGTATGGCACAGTTATTTTCAGTGGCTCAATTGGTACAGTTATTGATGGAAATGAGACCAATTCATGCAGTTTTGTCGACTCGACCACCTTCCATTCAAATGGCGATAACTTTTGATAGGAAACTCCGATTGAGGCGAAATTTGCGGCATTGGAAACTAGATTTCTAGGGCTTTCACCATGTATGGTAAATCTCTTCCAAAGGCCCGGTTTATAGCAGATTTTTAGAGAAGGAAGCCAATTCTTGAAATTCAGCCAGCTTGATACCCCTTCGTTCGGGCGTTGATAATCTTCGCTAGAAAACTCCGATCAAGATGAAATTCATGGCATCGGAAATTAGACATCCCAAGATTTCTACCCATATATGGTGCGGCCCATATCGATGGACCATATGGTACAGTTTTTAGTCATAATGCGGGGCAGACTGCTGAAAACTTATGAGCTATTAGCGACCATGACGCGATAGCAATACAATAGGAATTCAAAGGGCGGCGGCGAGGCATATAAGGTGGCGGCGTCACTCAAATAAATGAATAAATAAATTATATATATATATATATATATATATATATATATATATATATATATATATATATATATATATATATATATATATATATATATCCTATGATATGTAATGAAATTCATGTTATGCAAATAAATGAAATTATTTTTATTCATTGCCTCTACTTGTTCTTTTGCTCTTAATCGGAGGTTCCCGCAATATTATTCGGGGTAATTAATAATAGAGGCTTGCCTCTATTAGGAATTGAAGAACCCACAAATAAACAAATATGACATTTGTGCTTCGATATATCGTTTGGTGTCTTCACGATGCCAAGCGTGTATTTTCGATCCCACACAGCTCATAAGGCATCAAGGTTGGTCTTCTCAGTATGATTCTGTAGCTTGATGGGTATTTTATCACGATGAAATTTGTGGTCACTATCGACTGCCTAGGATAGGTGCCTACAGTGCGTTGAAGGCTGATCATGCCCCTCTCGCTATATTGTACCCATAGTAAATCCCACCAATGGAGACCTCACCAGCTATAATAGTTATAGTCCCAGACCTAATTTTTTATATACATCCCATAAGATGACGTCTATATAGCTTCCACCGTCAATAAGAACTCTTCTAACTTCATATTCTCCTATGCTAATAGTGACTGCTAACGCGTCATCATAGGGGTAATGGATCCCCTCAAGGTCGTCATCCAAAAATGTAATAGGTGGTTCGTAGAGAGGTCTTTTCCTCGACATACTAGCTTAAGAACCCATCCGGGCGTAATTCCTCCTGGAAGAGCTACTTTCACCTCTACTCACTGGACCTCCAGCTATAATATGGATTAGCACTACAGGGGCTTGATTCTCCAAATATTGTGAAAGACGTCCTCGATAGATCACCTTCTCAATCTCATCTTTTATGTGGACACATTAATCCTCTGTGTCATGCCTGTGATTTGTATAATGGTGGTAATACTTCTTACTATCTTTTCGCATAGCGATGTTTTTCAGTTTTGCCGATGACTTTAACATTTCGGATCTTCAATATTCAGCAAGATCTGTGTCCAGCTTGTGTTGAGGGAAGCATAACTATGGAACTGAGTTGGCTCGAACTTCCGAGCTCTTTCTCGGGTTGGACGTCTCTACTTGTTAGGCGGCCCTTACAACTCATATATCTGGTTTGGTTCTCTTCTAGGCCTATCTTTTTTGGCCTCTTTTTTCCTTGTAGCCTAGATCTCTTCTTCATTTATATATTTCTCCACCCGGGTAAGAAGGCCAGCTAAGTTCTTTGGTTGGTTCTTGAATGATGAGAATTGGAAGGGTGACTTTTTTAAGTCTTCATAAGGGCAACGATTGCAAAAGTTTTGTCTAGAGCGGGTTTTTCAAAGCTCACCATATTAAACCTCTAGCTGTGATTTAAAAGACTTTCTCCCTCATGTTGCTTGATTCTCATCAGCATAGTGGAGGCCCCTCTCTATTTTTTTACTAGCTACAAAATGGTCGACAAAGAGTTTGGGCAACTCCTCAAACGAGGAGACGGAGTCAGATGGTAAATGAGAGAACCATGTTTGGGTTGCACCTCTTAATGTCACCCAGAAGGCTTAGCACATGATCTCGTCTAGGGCTCCATGGAGGAGCATCATTGCCTTAAAAGATTTGAGGTGGTCGATCGGGTCCGAAGTGCCATTATATGTCTCCACAGACGGCATCTGGAATCCTGCTGGTAAAGGAACCTCCAAAATTTCATGGATAAAAGAGAAAGAGGCTTAGAGAGTATACCTTGGCTTCTCCTTGGTAATGCAAGGGGCGGTTCTACTACGAGGTTAAGGAGGCTCTTATGATCTGGACCAGGGTTGGATCCGATGCTATAGGGTAATCAGGCATCATCCACTCTTTTCTTGCCACATATCCCATACTCCGGAGCACGTGCAGAAGATTACCTTGCCGTCCTTACTTTGAAGATCAAGGGGGTCTCGTCTCTTTTCTAAAGAGGTCGGGTGAGCATTTTGAGCTGCTTTTGGAGCAGCTGGATCTACACGTCTCACGGATCTTCCTTTAGGATCGTTAGTTGATCCAAAGGTGTGGTTGTGGCTCCAGGGGTTGTTCCTAGCCCTCTAACCTCATCCGTGATTAGATCGTTCACTGGATTCTTCTGTGAAGGATTTAATGACGGGGGCAACACCGCTACAAGGACGAACTAGAGATGGTGTGTACAAATGGCAGGTGTCATCACCTCCTACCAGCTCTAAACTTGCTTTTTCTAGTGTCAAATCTTCTCCTGCTGATTAGCACCACCGCTTAGGTCATCCGTCCGAGTCTATCCTTCGGCATATTGCATCTACCTTTTCTTTAGCCCTTTCTTTCTCTGTCTCTAAGCCTTTTCATTGTAGAGGTTGTTCTTGCAATAAAAGTCATAAATTACCTTTTTCTCAATCCACTATTGTTTCTCATGCTCCACTTCAAGTCATTTTCTCTTATGTGTGGACTTTTCTTCTTCATTCTGTTGATAATTTCAAATATTATGTCATCTTTGTGGATCACTACACTCATTACATCTGGTTGTATCCCCTCACTCGTAAATCAAATGTTTCCACTGTCTTTCTACGTTTCAATGCCTTGGTTGTAACCTTCTTTCACACAAAAATTGTCACCCTCTACTCTGACAATGGAGGGGAATACACGGGTCTCAGATCATTCTTGTACACAGTTGGCATCTTTCCTCTCACCACTCCTCCACACACACCCGAACATAATGGATTTTCTGAGTGTCGCCACCACCACATTGTAAAACCCGCCCCGAAATAAATAAGAATTTTTACAATTTATTTATTTTCAGAATTTATTAAATAGTAATTTAATATAGTAAGCGATGGAATTTGGGAAAATTATAAAGGGTTTAATTAATCCAGATTTAATTAAGTACTAATTAAATCATATTAAGGAAAACAGACATATTTGAATCCCAGGAAAAGTGGGTCTGGTCGGGGACTGAGACGACCCCGTGATATTACAGTACGCCCGTGCCGTTGGAATCATTGACCCAGGATTTCCAAATCTGGGTCGGAGAATAAAGATGATATTAGTTAAAGAGCGATGGGACATTAAGTGGGGAAAATTAAATTAAAATAATTAAATGGTTTAGAAGATAAACTAAGTTAATCTAAAGTATTAAGATAAGTTAAATTATTGATTTAAATAATAAAATATAATACTATATGTCATAAACTGAGATTTAGAATTGAAATTGGACTCAATTTCAATTGAAAGTTGACCCGTTCCCCTTTTTCCCCTTCCTCTCGCGACGAAGCTTCTTTGCTCGTACCTGCGCCTTCGAGCAGCTCGGCCCCCTTGTCGCCGACCGTCGACAGCTCCCCCACCGGCCAAGACGCCGGAGCCACGGTAAGCAAGTCCTCGGCCCACGCTAGCCCATGCAAGACGTCGCCCGCGTAAAGCCGCGTCTGTAGCGCGCCACGCCGCGTGCCGTAGCACTGCGTCGCGTAGCACTTCGGCCGCTGCTAAGGCGCCAGCGTGCGTATCTTGGCCGCTGCTACACCGAATCATGACAGCCCGTGTGCACGCATGAACCGCCCATGCGCGAACATCGCGGCCACAAGCAGCCGCTTGTAGCTCTTCCAAGACGCCCCGCGCCACGCCGCCGACTTGCGACGCCGCCCCGTCATCACTCCACGATTGTAAGCCCTAACTTTGGGGGAATTTACACATTTATTAGTGGATTGATTGGATGAAATTAATTTGACATGATTTGGGATTCTTAGAATTATAATGTGTTAAACTTGATGCCATGGAAGGTATGTTGATGAAGTATTTAACCTCTAAAGTTGATTTGGTGGGATGATTGTATGCATGTGTTGTAAAGAGACATGTAAATTGAATGTCATCTATAAGTATTGTACTGATTATAAAATCCATGTGTAATGGATAGATTGGTTGCATGATTGTACTAATTTTGGGGCCCTCCAAATAGAGGAGGTGTTGCCGAATTTTTGTAAAAAATCTTAAGTATTAATACTTGAGTATATTCTCCATGAACTTAATAGTGTTTAAGTGTTGAAAGAAAGCATATTAGAAGCCCTAATTCATGCTAAGGATAGAGATGAGTATATCTCGTATTAAGTAGAAGTTCATATCTTCGTACTAATTATTCATATTGAAGACATGGAATTCATGATAAGTAAAGTGATGCCTAAGAGAGGGATTTTAAACACATTGGAGAACTCTTGAGGGGCTCGATTTCACACATTGTGCTAGTGAAGATAAATAACTCCTATTCTCTTGATTGGTCGTTATAGACCCTTGTTTATCTTTGCATTCGCTATTGATGTTGCAAACATGGATTTTGTTGCTATTGAATTAGTGTATCTTCAAAGCATTTTAGTTACCAAATAATAGGATGGAAGGTGTTGAGTATTTTGGGATTGTTTTCACACTTCCTTGGATTAAGAATAGGTGTGATCAATTGCAAAACATTGTAAAGAGTTGAACTCCAAGGAATGGAAAAATGCAGGAAACACTGTAGCATAGCAGAACACCCATTTTATTTCATTTTATTATGGGCTTTGTAGCGGTGATAATGAGCCCAATTCTGGGGGGAATGGATTATAATATTGTGAATATGATATACTAGAAGTATGAGATAAAATGGTGAAGGTTTGGAACTTCAATTTGAAGTCCCAAGTTCATGTTTTATGTGGTTACTGTAGCTACCGAATGGAGAGTGAACTATAACTCAAATATTTTCAAAAAGACTCGGAATTTGATTCCAATCGTCCCGATAGTTCGGGTGTATATTTGAACTAATAAAAATGGTGCGGGCAGGTGTCTAAGAGCCCGGATCCATCGGTTATAAATTAAAAGCCGACATTTCGGTAAACTCACAATTAGGGTAATTAAATGCATGTAATGCATTCAGATTTTTATGAAATGTTATGTGACGAACATTTACCATGTTTAGAACGTGGTGAGGTGGTCGAGGACCTGGGTGGAAAGCTCGGACCTGGGTAGGTCCTGGAAGCGAATAAGGTAGGATGTCGCACGGGTGTTGTGAGTAGTTCTAACTCATAGTATTCCATTAATTTCTGTTGATGTTGTGCTAGATGGATGTTGGAGTCCATCTTTTGATACATGCTCTGTCTGTTGACATGTTATACTTGTTGCATTTGTTTGAGCTTGTATGTTCTGATATGATCTGCTTTGAGGGAGTACCCCTTGACATTCTTCTTGTGTTGTTGTGGGATGGCCAGGAGGTGGTACTCCATGGAATATGGCCAGTAGGAGTGATACTCCATGGCATATGGCCAGTGGAGTACCCTCTGGCATCCTACTTGCACCTGGGATGGTCAAGGGGGGTGGTACTCCATAGCAGTCTGTCGATATTCTATTCTTTGCATTAAGTATTCCCTCCTTCTACCTGGCTTTGATTTTTGTATTTTTATTTCCTCGAGAGGTTTCCAATACATATTTGAGATGGGTTTCCTCATATGTATCCGCTTTATATCTCGGGGAGATTATTGCTTTCATGTTTTCATATGCGTATTTGAGTGGAGTTTACTCCTTAAATACGTATTGGCTTCCAATCTCGAGGAGATCACTGACTATTATATATTCAAGATGTTGCTGCCTTGGATATATAGATATACATGTTGTTAGGTATTCGTACTACAATCTCTTACGTACAGGCATGATACATCGGACGGAGGCCCCGACAGAGGGTGTATAATATCTGGCCACGAGACCCCGGTAGAGGGTGTATAATATCTGGACACGAGCACTTGGTGCTCCATCGGACGGAGGCCCCGGCAGAGGGTGTATAATATCTGGCCACCTGGCTCAGTCAGAGAGCGGTATTTTCTGACCATGTGCACATGTATGCTATAGCGCAGTCCGGCTTAGGCCGAAGACGATGCCGATGGTGTCGTTGATGTCATAGACATCTTAGTATCACATATGCCAGAGATTGGGTACATCTGTGGATTTATCCACTTTCCAGTTACTTGTTATTTGCTTGTGATGATGTTGCATTTGCATATTTGTACTTGCTCTATTCTGTTCTTTGATTATGGCTTCCGCCTCTTTTATTGTTTATGCGATCCTACTGGGCCTTTCTTTGGCTCATGCACTTGGTTGCTTGATGTTTTTCCCAGGTGACGACAAGTAGCTAGGAGCGGGACTCAGGAGAAAGCTTCCGCGGGACAGCCTAGCAGCGTCGGGGATATGTTAAGCTGAGGTCTGTGAGCCTCTATTCCTTTCTGAGTGAGGATTTCTTGTGTTATTCAGGACCTGTTAGGGTTTTGTATTAACCTTATATATTTTCTTCCGCTGATTAATAATTTAAACTCTGTTTTGACTATCTGCTTGTGTTACTTAGCCTTGCGTGCTTCTAGGGGTGACCCTATAAGCACGCGGCGTTTGTCGCGTGCGCTGAGGCCCAGGATCCGGGATCGGGGCGTGACAAATAGTTGAAACTGGTCCCTCTCTCTTCTCCCGGGCCTCCTTACCTCTCTCCTTCTGGTCCTATGCTTTCCTCACCGCCACCTATCTTGTCCATCATATTCCTACTCCCTCCTTGGACATGATCTCTCCCTATCATAAGCTTTTTGCTTCTCCTCCAAATTATCTCAAACTGCGAGTCTTTGGTTGCCTTTGCTACCCGTTGCTTCGTCCGTACTCTCCTCATAAATTGGCCCCTCGCTCCACTCCTTGTGTTTTTCTCGGCTACTCCCAGACGCAAAGTGTCTATCTGTGCTATGAACCCACTACCAAGAAGATGTATTCTTCCCGGCATGTACATTTTGTTGAAACTGAATTTCCTATGTCTACTTTACTTCCCCATTTATCTAGTCCGGATGACTCTACCGACTCCATATGGCTCTCTGTTCCTCTTCTTGCTCTGGTTTCTAGCACACCATCTCCGGAGGTAATCTCTTAAACCCCATCTCAGCAACTTTACCGCGACAAACCTCTAATAAGCCAGAAAATCCGTATCTTCCCAATTCCAACACCCAACCCGCCCCCAAACCAACCGCTGTCCCGCCTTCCCGGACCTCTCCCATTGTTACCAGCTCTCGCAACCACATTCATAAGCCAATCACCAAACTTAACCTCTCTGTAGAACCCACATGTGTGACTCAGGCTATCAAGGATAACAAATGACATCAGGCCATGTCTACGGAGTTTGATGCCCTTGTTTATAACGGTACTTGGGAGTTGGTTCCTCCGGATGCGGCTCAGAACATTATCGGTTGCAAATGGATTTTTCGTATTAAACGTTTGCTTGATGGTTTAATTGATAAGTACAAAGCTCGTCTGGTTGCCAAGGGCTTTCATCAACGTCCTGGTGTTGACTACCATGAGACCTTTAGTCCTACTGTCAAGCCCATAACTGTTTGTATGGTGCTTTCTATTGCGATCAGCTGTGGCTGGTCTCTCCACCAACTTGACGTCAACAATGCTTTTCTTCAGGGCACTCTCACTGAAGATGTCTACATGGCACAACCACCGGGCTTCATTGATACTGACCACCCCCAGCATATCTGCAAGTTGAGAAAAGCTATCTATGGCCTTAAGCTAGCACCCCATGCTTGGTATAATAAGCTTCGTCAGTTCCTTCTGTAACGCCCCGAAATTTTTAAGTGCTTAAATAAAGAAAATTATCCGGTAATTAATGAGACTAATTAACACGGAAAGCAAAATAAGTATTATCAGTCTAAATAAAGGGAAAAGCGAGGAGTATTAGATTTTAAAACCAACCTCACAACTAGTGAGACAAAGAAAGGCCTTATTAGGACAAGCTGCTCATATTAGATATGGTTGGAGGCGGATAGAAAGACAATCACAGATATATAATCAAGAAAATTCTTAAATGTTAATTGATCATGAGTAATCTTGAAAATGGGAGAATGGACAAATATTAGAGTTCGAGATAAAGTGAATCAGGGCGAGTCAAAAGGCGGTATTCACGGATGCAGTCGATGGGGCAAAGCCTGCATTGGGAGACTACTTGAAGTGGCAATTGATATTATCGGCCCAAGATTTTGGATCGGGTCGGGACATTATTAAAAGAAGATATTACTTTAAGAGAGACATGACATAAAGTGGAAGAGTGGTATCATATACAATGATGACTAGTAGTAGAGGAGCTATTGAGGGCTAACTTAGGGATAATTAAAAGTAAATGAAGGCATGTGACAATATGATGCTAGCTTTTATTATTGGAGTGTTTTGATTAAAAAGAAAAGGGATCCAATGTGAGGGTTCTTATAAGGGGTTAACTTCAGAGAAAAAGAAAGAGAAAAAGGGGCTCCCTCTCGTGCCTTCTCCTTCTCCAACCTCGGCCATGCAGCGTCTTAGCAGGCCGCGGACTCCCCGAACTCCCCGCCACTGCCACGCCCGGTCTCCACGCCACCGCTAGAGCCGGGGCGACCGCCCACTGTCATCTGCCGCTCGGATCAGCACAGCCACTCCCTCACGCCCGGTTCTGCCAGCCCGCCAGCCCACGCCCGATGCGCTTCAGGCGCCAGCCGCCGAGGAATCCTGCCGTCTTTGCCCTCTCACCGGAGGGCCAGCCCGTGTAATGCGGTATCCAAGACCTTGTATGCGGCCTACATCAGCCCTCTAACTCCTTTGGTCGCTTAACTTCGGAAGAACGGTAGGCTTGGAGGTGGTGAACTCTAAAATAATGGCTTGAATTAGAGGCATGAGAATGAGAGGTTAACTATAGGGATCTAAGGGGATGATGGAGCTGCAAGTTATGCCATGATTTCATGAGTAGGATTAATGTTAGTTGTATGATAATGAATAAGTTTAACAATAGTATGGTGCTTGGTTGTAGTTATTCGGGGCCCTACAAATAGGGGAGGTGCCGCCGGATTTTTCTTAAGATGTTAAGGTAGAATACTCTAAGGGTAAGCATGTTAAGGTGCCTAAGTGTGGTGGCTTCCATAATTAACATGTTTACTCGTCATGCTTCATGTTGAACTAGTTTACTAATTAAGCATGCTTAGAGATCTTATTAGTAGTGGAAGAGACATGTAAAATTCATTGAGAATGAAAAGCATGATTTTAAGAGCTTAATGCCTCGTATGTGCTTCTTGAAGCTTAAATGGGATATTAGATCAAGAATACGAGATTTCGTAGTTTTTAGAATTCGTATTCTTAAGTCATCAGACTAAATCTGGAAGTTATAGATTTTGTACTTATTTAGTATTCTCATTGATTATAGGGAGGGGAAAGGGTCCAAATGAAGTCGAAGGGCCTAAATGATTCTTAGGAAATTGCACAGGGACGTAAGGTGAGGGACCTTACCGTAAACATGAATTTAAACTGTGCATTCATTGGGATTCTTTTTGTTGTAATCAGTATTTTACTTAGTTTTGGATTAGTTTTGTGTATGCGAAGGGTTTATCGTTATACTTGTGCTACGTTTTCATGTTTGTATGATGTAATTAAACTTCCAATGCATGAGATATGATTAAGAAAAACCCCACAGGGTAGATTTATGATTTAGGAAAACCCGAAGAGGTAATTAAAGATTTATGCATGTACCTATGTAAGTCGCCCTTAGTTAGTTAATGTATGGGGGATCCAAAGTAGGCTCAAAATGGAGCCCGGGCATTGTTAGTAGAAGGGACCAGTGAGAAAGGGGTTTTGTTTTCAGCCGTGTTTTCCTAAAAAAAAAATAATAATAAACTAATAACAAAAGAAAAATGTTTGCGAAAGTCGTGTTTTTATAAAACCCCTTCTACATCCTTTTGATCTGAAATTTACCGGACTTATGTAGCGCCGGTCATCAGGATCATGTAGAGGCATACCGCTGTTCTTGATGTTTGTTGGAGTCCTTCCGGAGACATTTTTAACTAGGGGTGCACACCTTTAGGATATGTGGCCATGGCATGAACATATAATCAACTTAAGTGTGATATGATTGAGAATTGTCCATGAGTTTTCTTTGGGTTTACGATTGCATGGCATACTTATCAAGATTAAAGATAATGAAGCTGACTTTCATGAAATTTACATGCACCACTTATGTTTAAATGTTGAATACAAATCGTAGGTGGTATAAGACCTAGGGGTAGTCCATACCACTCGAAGCTCGTATAGCTCGCCCCTTCTCTACACTTCGTTTTTCTATTACGGATCTAGACCGGGCGAAAGTTAGTGATTCATGCTTCGAGCAGGGATTGAGGATTTAGCTGGCTCTGGCGTACCTGTCTTTTAGCTACTAGTGTGGAGTTGTTTTGAACCTTACTTATGTTATCTTGCGTTGTATTTGGGGCCGGAGTGCCCATGACTCTGTGTGTTGTACCTTTTATGCCTTGTATTTGAATCTGATCTCCGGTGTGTAACCGGTTATAATATGTTATATGCATCTAAATTAAAGTACATGATTATGGATTTTAGGTTTTACGGCACAGCTTATGGGCTGGGTGCACCCCCGGCCCAGCTGGTGTGACATCTATTTCATTAGCGAAATGGGTGTTACACCTTCTCTACTCCGACTTCATCAACTTTACTGTAGACACCTCTCTATTTCTCTTCAACAACAACAAAGTCACTCTTTATCTTCTTGTCTATGTTGATGATATTTTTCTCACAGGGAGTAATTCTACTCAGAGATTCATTAAACTTCTAGCCAATCGATTTTCATTGAAGGATCTTGGCCCGTTAACCTACTTTCTTGGAGTAGAAGTTGTCCCTCACTCACAAGGAATTATTCTCTCCCAATAATGTTATATTGTTGATCTTCTTGCTCATACTAATTTGACCGATGCCCGCCCGGTAGCCACACCTCTTGCCACGACGCCCACTCTTGTTCTTCACTCAAGCTCTACTCTATCGGATCCCACTGAATATCATACCATTGTGGGAAGCCTTCAATACCTCTCTCTGACTAGCCTAGACATTGCATATGTGGTCAACAAACTTTCTCAATTCATGCATCATCCAACCATGGATCACTAGAATGCTGCAAAACGTCTTCTTATGTATCTTTGTGGAACCATTGATCAAGGTATTCTTCTCCATTTCAATTCCACACTTGATCTTCATGCTTTCTCTGATGCTGAGTAACAAAGATGACTTCACCTCTACTAGCGCATACATTGTTTATCTTGGTCGCAACCCCATCTCTTGGAGTTCCAAGAAACAATGCACGGTTGCTCGATCCTCAACTGAAGTTGAATATCAAGCTGTTGCTCCTACAACTGCCGAATTACATTGGATCACATCTCTACTTGGTGAGCTTGGTTTCTCTTCCTCTCAGAAACCAGTCATCTACTGTGATAATGTGGGGGCCACAAACTTATGTTCTAATCCAGTGTTTCATTCCCGTATGAAACATGTTGCACTCGACTATCATTTCATTATTGAACAAGTTCAGAATGGTGTTCTTCTTGTCACACATGTCTCCTCTACAGATCAATTGGTGGATGCTCTCACAAAACCTCTACCCCGCACACGCTTTCATCAGTTACTACTCAAGATTGGACTCTCCTCTCGGAGTTCCAACTAGCGGGGGCATATTAGAGATATTAGAGATATTAGAAAATAGTTGCTTTATTTAGAAGATTTGTATATTCAAAAATAGTTTCTTTATTTAGATAATTTGTATAATTAAAAAATTAGGTAAATAACTATTCATCCCTTGAAGAGTTCCCAAATTGCCAAATGGTCCTTGGGTAGGGGTGTTTGAGATCTAAAGTGAATAGAGTTTTGGGTGGGGTGGGGAAAAAGTTAAATAGTGGCATAATAGTGCCAAGGAGTGATAGATAATTTGCTCTTAAAAAATAGTTTTTTTATTTAGATGATTTGTATAGGTAAGAATTTTAAATTTCCTAGATTAGAATTAGTTTTTAATTTTAAATTATTATTTTTTGATTTTCTTTGTAACCTATTTATACTTTTCTACAATTAATGGAAAGGCCAAATTATTATTTCCTCAATTCTAAAATCTTATATTAAAAACATTGTAGTTGACTAATTGTAACCGAGTCATGTTGTCTTCCACCATCTGATTAAATTCCCAGATGCATTCACCATGACCTGTTTCTTATATTGTTACTGTTGCATTCTTGAATGGTCAATGATTCAGTATGACATGGTGTCTGACATGAGCAGTAATTAATACTGCTTATTCTTATCAGTGTTCAAGTTTTCACTTGTGGGGACTATTTTCACATCACCTGTTGGCCTCCTCATCCACACACTTAATTCATTCATTAATTTGGAGCAAACGCAGGAAAAACCAACCAGGTCAAAAAGTTGAAAATAATAATAAATAAAAAAATAAACTAAATATGAAAAGAGCAAGAATACATGGGCTGGTGGATGGTTCAAAGAGAATGGGAAATAAGTACTTGGTGGAGGGTTTAAAGAGAGAGTGGCAAAGGTTTGGGTTAAAGATTGTGTTCTATTTTTTTAAAAAAAATGGTAAGTTACCATTTAAAGAACATGGTGTGACATAGTGGGATTTGAGACCTATAAATATCATCCTTCAGGAAATGAAGAAATGTATCCAGTTTACAAGTGCCTTGTCTTTGGGCGTGGGTGTGGGTGTGTTCTAACTTCAAAATGATAATGAATTTCAATATTTTAATTTTTATATTTTCCATTATTGTAGGTCTTGATGCTGACAGGGATTTAGATGAAATTGGCACCTCTCTTGTCAACGCAAACTCGTACTTCACTATACTTTCAAAGGCATTAACCAGAATTACATGCGAAAGTGTAAATAACAGTATAATAAGCGAAATACGAGTTTGCGATTACAAGGAAGGTGAAGGTGCCAATTTCAGCAACTGTCCAAGATTAGTACACAGTACCTGTGCAATTAGTCACATTCGACCGCTGCCTTGAAGATAGTTCTACAACCACTGGGCTTCCTACAACCGCTTCAAGATGCGACACCATCAGTAAGTTCAACCAAACTTATTCCTTCACAACCAAACTTATTAAATTTAACTTCCATTTGACAGAGGGACTAAATGGACCAAATTTCAGAAATAAAGGGAGATAAAAAACTCAAATTATATTAGATGGACTAAAAGGGCCACTTGGGTAAAATAGAGGGACTATTTGGAGGATTATACCTTATTTCTTCATGCCTTCTGTTCATTCATATCTTAAGTTCATTTCTTCTTCACATCTACAATTTCTGTTCATTAATTCATATCTTAAGTTCAAGTTAACTCATTCCTTCTTCATATCTACTACTGTTGATTGACATTTTTTGTAATTAGCTTTCAAGTACGAGGACTCAGTAATGGTGGTGGGAGGGGAGGACTATATATGACAAAGGTGACTCAGGGAATGTTTTTAGGTGTTTGTTTGGAAAGTTAAAAAAGATATGAGGTTTTGGATATAGATTATTAATAGTTTGTTTGGAGAGATAAAAAATAGATAAAATAATTTTTATATAATTATAAATATTCTAATTTCAATTATAATACTTTTAAATAATAATAATAATTTTTATAATTAGATAATTAATTATATTCTTTTTAATTAATATATAATAATAATTTTAACTCTAAAACAATAATATCTTATATCATCTATTAATATATAATTATTATATATAATTTTTTTTTAAAAAGTTATAAAAAATTTATACAATCATTATTTTAAATTATAAAATTATTATAAATCTTCCAATTTAATAAAATTAAATATTTAAATTAATATATAATAATTAATTATCTTAATTTAAATATTATTAAATTTAATATTAAAAAAACCTCATCCCTCTCCAAGGAACGAGTGTGACTCCACTTGTCCATTTTGAGGGATGGGGCACATCCCGGTCCACTCCATCCGGGAAACCAAATGCTTAAATAGAACCCATCCCAGGATATCCTGGATGCCAAACAAACCCTTAATAAGTTCTTTCTCTGTCCATTCAAAATTGAAGCATCATTATAACCACATCATTTTTGTAGTCCTATTTGACATATGGCACTCTCTTTCATGCACCAAGAAATAACTTCCAATGAATTTCATCTCAAGTCCTTGTCATCTTTGGGGACAGAATATCAAAAAGAAGGTTCCTAATTAAATAAATATTCTTCCTTATCTGTGGAATTTTAAAGGCTAACTTCATTAGCATATATTGAGGAAGACAACATCTAGAAAAGGTCAAAGATTTTTTTGTATGTTATCTTTGAAAACATGTCTCTCTTTGTATACTATATGCTTCCCATGTGCAAGGAAAATTTTCTGTGATTCCTATCTTAAGTCCTCAAGATTAGATTATGTGACTCAATAGATATGCTTATAATTAATGTTCCTACTAGAAAATTTTCAATATAGAGGAAACTTAGGATTAAGATGATTTGGGATGTATCCAATTTGATGGATATTGTAGGTTCTTTAATCAGGGCTTGATGGAAGAACTTCATAAGTTTTCAAAAATTGAAGATATAAAAAAAGGCAGCCCGGTGCTACAAACTTTCCGCTATGCGCGAAGTCTAGAAAAGAGTCACACCACTTGGGTTTATTGTACGCAGCTTTAATAAAAGAAAGAAATATTGTACATGAATCACTCACATATTTAATAAATGGAATATATCGAATTGTAATCAATCAAATAATAATAGAACTTTATGAATTAGAATTTAAAGTAACAAGTATGCTCAAATAGAAGCATCTCTCTAAATTTGAATGTTTATTACTACTCAAAATGAATAAACAACACAAGTAGTCAATAATCTCAAGCTGATTCACAATCCAAATGGAAGGCCTACTCCTCTTGAAACTTATAACCTCTCAAACAAGTCACATGTAATTAGAAAGGCATTCATAGTTGATACTGCATATATATATATATATATATGAAGTCTATATCTTCATACTGTTCTTTCCAAGCCTTTTCTTCTCCATTTCCCCCTCCCTTGGAACCAAATGGCAGACCAACATCCAAGGCTAGATGGTTCTCTATCCCTGGAATTTGTGTTTCTGAATTAATGAACAGAAATGGGCAAAAAAATCATAGTAATTGAACTGTTTTTTCATTATATATAATTATTATTACCTCTTGGAGAATTCCACTGTAGGAGCTTTTGGAATAGGTGAACGGTGAGCTGAATGAGGTGTAGTAAGGCTACGAGTTAAGGAACTTGGAAGATAAACATTGAGTAATACTCCTTCACTGCTGCTTCCTCTGCTACTTGCACTGCTTCTCCTCTTCTTTCTCTCCTTAACTAGTGAAACAACATGAACATCTTCTTCTAAAGAAGTCTTAATCTTGTCTTTAGGCACTGCACTATCAGTTTGTGGCTCGGCCTTCTGAACTAAGTCAGTGAGGGATAACTCGTATTCGGATTCCGGTAGGTCATGAAGAAGACCGAGAAGCTCCTCTCGACTCTTGGCGATCTCCGATGCTCTTCCGGTCATCGGAGTCATAGTTACTCCTTCCGGCTTTTTCCCGGGGAACCATAGTACACTCTCTGAGCTCCCCTTGAGCATGTTAGTGTTAACAAGAGGAGTAGGAGGAAGAGTTGAAGGAGAAAGAACTAGAGATAAGGAAGAGATAAAGAAAGGGAGTAGCTTTGGATGGTGTTGTCTTAGATGCAATGGATGAACTAAACAAAAGAAAAAGGAGTGTTGTTTATAGGAGTAAAGCAGTGGTTGACTTGGTGGTGGTGGGAGACCATTGAATGTGTGGAATGGTTCTCTATTATGGAAGAAATGGGACCCTTGCATCAAATATGGCCTAGAAGATCTTAAGAAGCAAGTCATGGGATTTAGTTCTAGATCTCCAATTAAGAATGGTGTCATTCTTGACCAGTTTATGATCCTTCCTTCATGGCAGCAGCCTCCTCTATGAATGTGCACCTTCTTAGAAGAGTTGAACCCTTTTGCATTATTATTTAAGTCATGTTAGTGTGAGGCCAGCTGCGGGCCCGCTGTGTGATTGTATGATCAGGCCGGGACGCGAGCAGTCCAGGCCCGAGCCCGCTAAGTTGTCTCACATAACGGGCCTGCCATAAGTGCGGCTGGCCTCACACTAACATTTCCCTACTTATATGTATTATGAATTAACATATCAAAGGGTTTATTCATGATTAGTAATTTTGTTATTTTTCTAGATTAGGTAGCTTAATTTTTTTCATGGATATTATTGATATACATTGTGATTAACAACATCATGAGAGGCCATTTCTAGAGTAGGTAGTTTGATTTTTATTTTTATTTTTATTTTTGTTTCATTTACATGGTGTTGACAAAATTCCCTAAATATTGAGTGACAACAATATTTGTGGGGTGCAATTAAATCTTCTACCATAGTTTTAAAGTCAATTTTTTGTTTGCAATTTTCAAAAGATAGAAAAACTATCACTAGAAATAATATTTCTTCCCATAATCAATCCCTATTACGTGGTTTTTGGGTTGTCATTAATTGTTTGATTAGATTAAAAAAAAAGTCTCCTTTGATAAGTATTTGCATTTGGGTTGTCATTAATTGTTTGATTAGATTAAAAAAAAAGTCTCCTTTGATAAGTATTTGCATTAGTTGTCATTAAAAAAAAAATCTCCTTAGTTCACTGCAAACAAAAAATCTAGTTCAACTAAAAACCTTTCTTTGATAATCAATGAATGTACATGGTTTATACACTTTATCAAAATAAATAAATAAATAAATTTCTCTTTCTCACTCTCACACTCTATATATATATATATATATATATATATATATATACACCAATGATATGATCAGGCCACCTCCTATTTTGACACTTAGAACATATTTGAAGAATTTCCAACCATACAGATGGAAAGATCATCGAAAAATAAGCTAATATGCCCATTTTCATATAATTTGGTGACCGTTTAGTACTCCCACTTAACGGTTTTTATTTTATAAAAATTTTAATGATTCAGAAATTCAACCATTAAGTGAGAGGACCAAACGGTAACCAAATTGTATAAAAATGAACATGCTAACTTATTTTTCGATGATCATTCCATCCGTATGGTTGGAAATCCTTCAAATATACTCCAAGTGCCAAAATGGGAGCCTATCGGATCTACACAATGATCCTACGGAAGTGATGATATCGGGACTATATATATATATATATATATATTTAATATATTCAATTTATTAGTAAATTACTTGTAAACAATGTAATTATTTTTTAGTTTCATTTATGAACATATAATTGGACGTCCATATGATCAATCATAGACAAGACACAAGGTCCAGGCCATTGCCCTAATTGAGGCATCATTCTAAGGTAATTGTTCCTCTTCTTTGGGCCATATTGGCATTAAGATAACAGCTCTAATATTTAAGAGTCCATTCTTTCACTCAATCATGCAACTATTAATTAAACCATGACAATACAATGCACTTCAATTAAGTAATCTTCAAAGTACTCCTTAGAAGATGAAATATATAGTACTAAAAACAAACTCATTCCTTTCCTTTTCCTTTATCTTTGAGAATGAATGAATGAATGAGACTAAAGAAAGAAAAAGAGAAAAAGAGAAAAAGCAGGACTTGCGTGAGGGCCCCAAGAAGTTTGTGAACTTTGAACTTTGAGAAGGTTGGTGGTATGACTTTCATTTTGTCTTCCATTTTGTCTAAGAAAGCTACATATATATATATGCTTAGTGTTGATGGCTAATCATCTTTTGAAAACTTATAATACAAGCAACGAAGACTAGACCATGGCGCCATTCTATATATATAATAGGATTATCAAAAAAAAATTACAAGTTTTTATTCAAATCTTATTCAAAGCATATCAAATTTAGTAAGAATTATTTTGATATCTTTATCAAATTTTGCTTTCCTATCAGTTGTTTTTATTTTCCTTTTTTTTATTTTACATATTTCTATAATTTAAAGTTTTTATTTTTAACTAAACAGTTATCATATGAACTATTTAATTGATGAATTTTTTTGAAAGAAAATCAAATTATTACCCTAGTTCAAAAACACCATGCCAAATAACACAAGGTGGTTATTTGGGGTTCCAGTTTATTGACAGTATATGGCTTCAACCAACGATTACAAAGCTACCCAAAGCTAGTTATTTTGTTTTATTATTTATTAATGATACAATAGCTTATATATAGTTTCTTTGTACTTAAGGCTTCAATAGTATTTGTTTCGGATTGCATTATGCTAGTTGAATAAAACATAGCATTCTTTTCTTTTTTGTTTCTTCTTCTCTTCTCTTTTTTCTCTTCTATTTCTTTTGTTTCTTTAAATTATTTAACATGGTATCAGAGAGGTTGCATGGAAGGAAGTTTAATCTCAAAAATAATTTTCGCGTATCCAACTCCGTAGTGAGTTGCCCAGGGGTTAATTTGCATCTGGTATTTTGGTTCCCTTTCTTTTTCACTTCTGTTTTCTTTGTTTTTTTATTATGGCTGTTGAAAGAGACGATTCACATGCAAAGGATAATAACCTTTTTACCTACAATATTTTTTTTATTTAAATTCCTATTGTTCCATATTTAATCCTAATGCTATTCTTCAATCCTAGTCAGGAATGCTTACTTTGAGTATTGTGCTATTTCTTTCAATCCTATTTTATTTCTTCTTTTTTTATTTATTAAAGGAGGATAAACCACATTCTTATCATTTAAGCATTGGTAAATGGGTACATAGATAAAACCCTTGGGTGGATTATATCATGAATATATAATAAGCCCCTTGACTCTATTCTTCTATTAACCCTGGATGTATTCAAAATTGCCTCCTAGGAAGTGTTGTGTTGGCTCCTCCTACGTGAACGCTAGGCTCCTCTTAACAGGCGCCTATCGAATAAGAGAATTGGAGGAGCAAGTGTTTTACCGTTTTCTCCACTTTTTAACATAAGTAACATTGTGTTCTCGTTCTTTGTCAGTCGTGATTCCTTAGGTTGTCGAAAGTAAGAATTTTGTTATAGAGTGCAAGCCTAATGAACATCTTGACTTTGGTGGGGCATGGTTGTTCTTAGAAATTCATTTTGATTTCTGGTCTAGTTCCTCTGTCTACCAGAAGTGACAAAAAGACTGGACTGTGAATGTTCCTTGGGCGGTGAGTTTCCATCTTTTGGTATCCCGTTTTGTTTCAGAGCATTCCTATATCCTTCTTGTGGGCCGGGCACGTGAATAGACCGGTCGCACCCAAACAGGGACGAGTCCCCATCCAGGCGCAAGGCCTCAGAGATTATGTACAATAATTAATATCCAGAGATAGATAAAACAATGGAATTTATATAAGAAAGAAGAAGGGAGTTTACACAACTCCATACAAGTACGATACTAGGGTCTATACGACTCATACAAGGATCTATCCAAGTCACTACTAGTAGTCCATATAACAAAGAGAATACAAGTCTCACATACACACACAAATAAAAGGAGGTGCGAAGAACTCAAGAGAAAATAAGCAAGTCCGAGTTAGCTACTCGGAAAGTCCCCGTCTAGGTCCGACCCTACTCCTCGTCGTCACCTGAGAAAAACATCAATCAAGTACTTGAGCCAAAGAAAAGGCTCAGTAGAATCACTAGAAAAGCAATGAAGGTGGTGAAAGTCATAAGCAAAGAACAGAATAAAGCAACTATAAATATGCAAGTGAAAACAAAATCACAAGCAAATAGCAAGTCTCTGGAATGTGAATAAATTCACAGATGTACTCAATCTCCTGGCATATACGATACCATGATACCTCCAGTATCATATGATATTCTCCAGATATCATCTCCGGTCTACGCTAGATAGCGCTATACCAATCAAGTATACATGGTCCGAAAATACACTCTCTGATTGAGTCTCCGTCCCATGTATCATGCCTGTATGTAAGAGATTGCTAGTACGAATACCTAACAACATGTATACTATATATATCCAAGGCAGCAACATCTCGAATATATAATAAACAGTGACCTCATCGAGATTGGAAGCCAATACATATTTAAGGTGCGACTCAACTCAAATACGTATATAAAATATGAAAACAAATATCTCCTCGAGGCGTAAAGCCAACACATATGAGGATACTCAACTCGAATATGTATTGGAAACATCTCAAGGATAAAGAATCTCAGTATCTCCATACTTAAGTATTTCATATCAACATATGAACACAAGTGTCCTTACCAATCTACTACTTAATATCTACCATGAACTTCAATGTTCATGCGTTCTCTTAGAATACGGATAACATTTCCGTATTCTACTGGAATCATCTTCTTTACATACGGAAGGGCCTATGAAGCCCTAAACATCTCTAATAAAGAGATTAACTCAACAAATGATGATTCATTAAACTTAATCATGCTTGAAAGACATTAAGCTTATTCAAAGCATGCTTTCCTACTTAACATGCATTACACGTCTTTAATATCCTTAGAATGCCCCTAAGCATGCTTAATTAGCCAAGATTAATTAATCTAAAGCATGGAACCATTAAGCATGTTAATCATGGAAACCAATCACACTTAAGTATGTTAACATGAACACTAATAAGCATTTATACTTAGAGATTTTCATGAAAATTCGGCGGTACCTCCCTTATTTATAGGGCCCCGAAATTAATACAAACATTCCACATTAAACGTACATGAATACATGGTAATTTAGTCTACAACCATTAATTATTTACCTCTGCACAATATCACCATGCTTCTACCCTTCCATGCCTCTTTCATCCCTTAATTAACATTCATACAAGTCCAAGCCCTTAATCTAGGGTTATTCCCCAATTCCAACTAAGACATACTAAGTCATTTCAAGCAATAGAAACCCTTGATTAGTATAGGGTTTTACCCCAAGATTAGGGCTGCAGATCGATGGCATCGGGGTGCTAAAATCAGCCAGGTGGAGCTGGCTCGAGGCGGCACCGGCGACTGCAGGTGCGCAAGGGCGACAGGCCGGCTGGGCGGTGGCTGCAGCAGCAGGGCGACGCGGCGAGGCTCCGGCGGGGTTGTGGCGTAGAAGAGGCGGGCGCAGCCTTGATCGCCGAAGGCCGCTGGCGCCGGGCTGACTGGCTGGCTGCGTGCGGCTTGGGGGAGGCGGTAGGTCGTGGAGGCACATCTCCGGTCGGGCGAGGGAAAGGCCGTGAAGGGGCACGACGGCGGGGCGGCACCGTTGCCGGTGGCGGGGCACCTACGGGTTTGGGCTCACGGTGAGCGTGGGTGCAATCAATCGAAGGAGAAGAAGCTTTCTCCCTTTCTTTTGTTTTAGATCTGAAGTTCAGATCGAGAGAGAAAGAGAGAGAGGGATGAATATATCATCCTCTCTCTCCTCTAATGTTATATAATAACATAACATTTTTATTTTTTTATTAATTAACTATATTCCTTTTTCTCCTTTATGTCACATTATTACTATTTATTCACTGGTCTTGAATTATTTCTTATCGGATCCACCGTGATAATTCATCATCTTCGTGCCTCGACCCAGATCCGCGAAATCCCGAGTCATTGATTCCAGTAGCACGGGTGCACTGTAATATCATGGGGTCTGTCTCTCGTCAGACCAGATCCGGGAATACCGACTTTTAATTTTTTCCTTCGTCACAGGTATACTGTGGTATCACGGGGCTGTCTCAGTCCCCGACTAGATCCACTACAAGAAAACTGTGGATTAGAAACGGAATTTTAGCAACGGACGTATTCCGTTTCTAAATAGAAACAGATTAGAAACGGATTAGAAACGGAATGAATCCGTTTCTAAATATAGAAACGGATAAGATATCCATTCCGAATCCGTTTCTAAATTTAGAAATGGATCTATTCCGTTTCTAATCCATTTCTATTATTAGAAACGGACTACTTCCGTTGCTAAAAAATTAGAAACGGGGTATTTAGAAACGGAAAGATTTCGTTTCTAATCCGTTGCTAAACTGTCTTTAGCAACGGATTAGAAACGGAATATGCTGTTTCTAATCTGCAATTTTCTTGTAGTGATCCACCTTTTCCGGGATTCGAATATTTGTCTATTTTTTCTCAATAATTAATCTGGATTAATTAATAGATAATTAAGCTGGATTAATTAACACTTAATTAATCTGGATTAATTAGACCTTATAATTTTCCCAAAATTTCACCGCTTACCATGTTAAATTGCTATTTAATAATTTTGGGATAAATAAACGAAATAAATCTTTATTTATTCTAGGGCGGGTTTTACAGTTCCAACTTAGCCTAGTCTTCCTCATGGAGTGGTTCATCCTTAATTAATGGGATTCCTTGTGAGCCTTCCATGTAGGGTAGGATAGGTCGTGTTTCGTACATGACCTTCAATCATATTGTCAAGGGAAATTATGAAAAAAAAACCTTGTGGTTTCACGGATTTGCAAACTGGTGACAAAAGTATTTTTTATTTTATTTTATTACATGTGGTTTCCCTTGCTAACAAAAAACAGGCAAAACCATCAACGGAGTTAAATTCTCTTTACGATGCAGGGGTAAAAATCGGTATTTTAGCTGACGTAGCACCACCTGGATTAAAAAAAACAAAAAATCTCTTCCTTCACTCTTTTCCCACCTTGTTAAACCCGTCAGGTCTCCCTTTTCCCGTTGAACCCTAATTTCCCAAAATTCATCTCCTCTTCAGCTCCACTTAGGTTGTGTTCGTTGCTCTTTATAATAGCTTTCAACAATAAACAATGCTTGTGAAACCTAACATAATGTGCAACATCCAAAGAAATCTCAGATAATTTTCCCAAAATAGAGTTATTTAAGTTAGCTGCACAGAGCATCACAAAGCATTTACAGATAGCTGCACAGAGCATTCACATAAAATTCAGATAAACATGGATAATGTGCAACATCATAAAGTATTCACAGAGCAATTATAAACACTGACATAAAAACTGCAGAAGAAACATTGTCAGATTTAATTGTACGTAGTACAATATTAAGTTAAGGAGATTACAGACAGACATAATCTTCCATAGTCAGTTACATCACAAAATGCCAAACAAAATAACCCCTAAATAAGAACTAGATTGCTTTGGGGAATTCCTGGTAGGATGATCTACCCCTTTGTGTCCTTGCAGGTTCAATGTCTCTCCTTTGTGCACTTGAGAAAGTAGGTGCCTACCAAGTTGTTGTCTTGCTTGGTATTGATGTAGCACCCCCAGGTGGCTGCAAACTGAGGAAAACAAAGAGGATAACAAAGTTGGTTAACTGCAAGTGTGCATGTCTAAGCTAGGCCATATCTATAAAAACTCTGAGAATATGATGTAAAATAGAGGGAAAAAAATTGGTTAAACCATACTTGTCTTAGTCCATGATGTTCATTGACATTTCTTTCTTGTGAAGTAGCTTGTGCAGTTGAAGTAGGACCTGCTTGTGAGTTTTGTACATTTGGTGTGTTTGAATTCTTCCTTGGTCTCCCACTTTTTTTCTGTGGACCCTACAATCGATCATAATACATAGTTTGAATTTCACAGCAATGAAGGAAAAAAAATTGTAAAGTAACAATTTGAAGTGTACATACCTGGCTTGGGACATTTGTTCCACTTGCCTTAGCTTTTTCAATATGAATTCTTCTTTGCCATGTTGTTTCTCCACTGACAGATGCCTTGCATATTCGCACATTATGTCCAATTTGCTGACAATTACCACAAATCACATTCCCACTTGATCTAGAAACCTTGTAAGTGTTCTTTGGTTTATATGGTGTCCTCTTCCTAACCCTCTTAGGCCTTCCTGGGGGTTTCCTCACAATCCATGGATTAATATCAGGCAAGTCTGTTCTTTCCCATCCATCTTGGCTAGGAATAGGTTGGATTGAATAATTGTATACATTAAGGTATGTTGCCTTCGTGAAGTATTGATGCACATACTGCTCTGGTTGCTCTCTGATGCTATGTATTGCAGCTATGGCATGCTTGCATGGAACCCCTGTGAGCTCCCACATCTTGCAAGTGCAAATTGACAACTGTTGTTATGTCATACAGATCAACCTCATACATCCCCTGACCAGCAGCTGTACAAAAACAATTTCTACTTTGAATCTTAAGCTTCTCCAATAGGTCTTGCACATTAGGGCAGATATCACCATTGTACTTCTGCATACCAGTTACCTTGATATGAAATCTGTGCATTATTTGCTTTCTAATACACTCAAACATTCTCAGAATTGGCAAACTCCTTGTTTTCTTGATGTATGCATTAAATAATTCACATATGTTGTTCTGAAGGGTATCACATTTGGTATGTGGTGAAAAATAGTACCTAGCCCAGTTGTGAGGATCATGTTGCATGGCCCAAGTGTATGCATTGACATCAAACTCTTTAAACTTTGCCATATGTCTCTCAAATAGAGCCTCAGTCCCAACAGAAGCTTCTGCCCAAAGTAACCTCTTATACTCAAGTCCTTTGAATTTCAGTTTGTAATTCTCATACATGTGCTTAACACAAAATCTGTGCTCTACATTAGGCATTAGTTCCCTGAAGGCTTGTAACAATCCCTAAAAATTAAACAAAGAAGTTTAAGAAATATTTAAGTAGGTTAACAAATGAACCTAGCAGCTAAATACTTGCAATACATAAGAAATGAACATCACCTTCTATTGATCAGACATGAACACCCATCCAGTCTCCTCTGGTCTTCCAAAATCTTCACATAGAACACTAAGGAACCATGTCCATGACTCCTTACATTCAGAATCAACGCAGGCAATTGCAAGAGGGAACATGTTCTCATTCCCATCCCTGGCTATTGCACACAACAAATGCCCGCCCATTGGAAGCCTTCAGGAAGCAACCATCCAAGCTTATCAAAGGTCTTAATCCTGATAAATAACACTGCTTCTGAGCTCCAAGCCTCATATACATGAATTGGAAGACAACAATTTCCCCTGGTATGCTTCTAATTTCTCCAGTTGCTGTTGATTCCCCTTCATCCTCTGTATTTACAACCTGTAGAGAAGTTTTAATTCTCACCATACTTCCAGGATTTGTTCTCCTAATAGTTTCTGCATAGTCATAAAGCCTTGTATATTGGGCTGCCACATCTCCTGATATGATAGCATTGGCCCTTTCCCTAGCCCTATAACATTTTGCTATATGGACATCAGCAGCACATTCTCTGCTTACCCTTTTTAGCATTGTTGGCACATCCCAATTAGGGCCATCCCTTACATCTTCAAGGAACCTGGCAGCTAAATACTTGCTACTAACCAAACGTCGCAGGTTCCTCTTGGGGCAATTATGTTCTGGTCTAAATGTATTGATTTCGAACGAAGGGGTATCCTTGTACCTTGAAGCATGGATTTTGAATCCACATCTATCCTCACAGACAACAGTGATCCTTGATGTGGTGTTCTTTGTTAATTTGTAAGAACACCCTCTTGAAATTGCCTATGCTCTCAGGGCATCTCTGAAGCAAACATGGGTACGAAATCTCATACCTACTTCTAGATGTGGATTTTTTATATCACCATCTTCATCAAAGTCAACATATGAATTTATCCTATCATCATCAGAACCCTGTAGACTATGCAAATCATCTTCATGCACTGCAGGTTTATTAAACTCAGCCATATAATCAGGTTCATTAAACTCTCTAGGTTCTGCACCCTCATTAAGGAAAGGATTGTATCCATGATCAGCCTTGTTATTAGTTTGCTCAGTAACATTGGGGGGAAAATTTATTCCATCATCCCTGATATCAGTTTGCTCAGGAACATTGGGGGTAAAATTTCTTCCATCAGCCCTGGTATTAGGTTCCTCAGGATCAATTGAGACAAAATTTCTTCTATCAGCCTTGTTACTAGGTTCCTCAAGGTTAATTGAGTCAAAATTTCTTCTATCATCCCTCTTACTAGGTACTGCAAGATGACCACTTTCAGAATTTCTTCTATGGGCTGACCTCACATTGTTGAACATATCATCAAACCTCCAATGGTTGATGCTGATGTCTGAATCACTGGAAGTTTTTGTATCTATTGAATCTCTAGATAGCTCGTATGATTTATCTGATGAATTAATACTAGGGTAAAATTGATGGTCCTGCAATACAGTCTGGAGGTTGTTATCTTGTGGCAAAGGGGGTACTTTTGCCAAGGGTGGCTCAAATTCTATCATGAAGACATCAATACTAGGATACCCCCTGTTGTACCGCAACATGTTAAGTGTATCGACATCAGTTAAAATCTCCTCTATGCCCAAATTTCCAGACAACCCATTAATTTTGAACCATAATCTTCCCCCTCTAATACACCCAGCCTTGGCAAAATAATCCCACAATGTAAAGTAGGAGAAATAGTCAATGTCTACCGACTCAACCGTATAAACATGGCCACCCTCGTACACCATATCATTCTCATCCCTCCACCTTCCTCCATAATGCAAGATTATATCAAACTGAGTCCCCATCAGACTGTATTCATAAATTAATACGGCATCAAAACAATAGTAAAGCTTTAAAGATAACTAACATGAAATATAACTAACATTTTGAAATCTTTACTTTAGAACATTCATGTCAAAGCCTTCATGTTGTGAATGTGGTGAATAAGAGGAATATAATGTCAAAGTAGTTACCGATTAGCAACATTGCTCTCAAGCAAAGCAGGGGAAAAAAATTCAAATAAGTTTGTTTGAATCCAACAAAGATAAATTTTGTCTCACAACTATGTCAATGAAAAGTATATTGTTGATGCCAAAAACTGATCCACCTCACTCTTTGGCTACTGTTGCCTCGTGATCTGGTCTCAGCCTTTGACAAACGGTTAATATTTATAGTTGGTGTGGACGCTTACTTCTGCTTGTGAACAGGTAGACGCGGAGGACACTCAGCAATTTCGTCCTGAATTATCCACTGATAGACTTCTGCTTGTGAACAGGTAGACGCGGAGGGCACTCAGCAATTCCGTCCGGAATTATCCACTGATAGACCTGTGAAGAGGAGGAGAAGTGATCGGAATTGGGCCTTTCTGCCCGGATTTAACTCCGATGCTTAAGTCAGAAATCAGGGTAAGAAGTCCTAGGCAACGCTTTGTGTAATGTGTAGTGAGTGTTTCTTTTTTCGGGGCTTTCCTTTTTGTCCTTCCTCTCCTTTTATAGCAAGTTAGAGGCGGTTTAAACAAATATCTTGCAAGGCGGTGGGGTAAGGCGGTGGGCTAGGTAAATATCTTCTAAGGCGGCAGGAAAATATCTGCCTAGCGTGTAGGTGCTCTGTAGGTAAGTAGAGTAAATATCTGCCCACTGTAGTAAGTGGATAAGGCCTACTACTTTGTAGAGGCATTAGATATTTACTTCTCTTCTTCCACCTCACGCCTTGTATAAGAGGGCTGTTATAATTCCGACGGACTTGTTCGCAGGATTTATTCCTCACGTTATTGCCGAACGGAATTGTGCAAGGTTATTTGGTGATATTGCCACGTGGCCAAAGATGCTACGTGGCTGAGAAAACACGGTCCTGTGTGTGACAGGTGGTGACCTAGGTCAATGACATCTGTCTTACCAAATATATCCGTAACACTAGTCCCCCCTAAAATGTACTTGTTCGAAAAATCTGAGCGAGAGGTGAGCTAATCGCACGTTTCGCTTGGTTCGAGAACAAGTATTCTTCTTAGTTGGCACGTCTATGTAGGAGTGGGCTTCGTCTATGGCTATGGTATACGTGTTTTTAATAGGTGACCGACGTTTACTGTGTTCTCTTTGCGCTGTTATCGAAGTAGATTTTTCTCCGAAATTTTCGCCTATTTTCCTACTTAAGGGCTTGTATGGGTAACGTTCATAGTCAGAAATCTTTTGTATCATGACTCAACGTTTGTCTTTTTATAAATTCTTCTCTTTTAGCCAATGCTCTCGTCACTTGCGAATTCCCAGCTCCTTTCACGAACATCTGTCGGAATTAAGGACTAGGTTTATCCACCTAGTAAGTCCGAACGGCTGTGTGTGGCCGGGCGTTCTATTGATTAACGGGGACCCAGGTGAGATATGTATCGATGCAGGGTGGGAGGCTTTTCATGTTGATCACGGCATGGAGGCGGGGGACCTTTTAGTTGTCACTTATGCAGGGGGTGTACGTTTCGAATTTGAGATGTTTGGAGACGACTCCTGCAATAGAGAAGTGGGTCCCTACCTTCGCCCCCGTGCTGATCCAGGTTCTTCTAGTGGGAACGAGGATAGTGCCGGTTGCGGGAGTCCGTGCATCTCCTCCGAGTCTCATTCGAGCGTGGCTTCGGCCGAATCCGCGGATATTTAACTTTAGTCCGTCGGATAACATGTTTTTGTTATTTTTGCTTTGTTTGCGTTCGTCATGTAACCTGAATAAATGATGTTTGTCGTTTTGCTTGTAAATCCTTTGGCGTTTTTATGGCCTTCACTGGCGATCCTATGTTGGAATGTGTGTTTTGTCTTTTTATGGTGTTGGTCCTATGGTATTGTGCTCATTATTTCTTTGAGGGACATGTGTCTTTGGCACTGTTTCATATTAAAGGGGGGATATGGCGTGACATGCGTGGTGTGCGTTTTGTCAACAGCATGATGGGCACGATTACCAATATGTGTCAGGCGGCGTTTGGTATGCTGACGTGGACGGATTTCTTGGAGGTGTAATAATGGCTTATTTGAACGGTCAGGATTTGGGCACCTTTGGTTCAACGGTGTTGATCGGAATGTAACACTGAGATCTAACGGCCAGTGATTCGTTGCTTTTCATACATATGCGAAATCGTACAGGCCGAAAAAGGTTTATTTCGAAAGTTGAATCGTGTCTTCTTCCTAAGACTTCTTCTTCTTCTTCTCCGGCGAGCTCTGGTTTCGAGTTTTCTGTGTTTGTGTTATCTTTTTCTTTCCTAAGGTAATGGCTAGCGCTACTTCTTCCTCCTCTAGTTCTTCTTATGAGCCCTCGATTCCTTCTCCGTCCAACCCTACGGTTTCTGTTGCGATCTCGGCGATTCCGGGTGGACTTGGAGACGTCCCAGTTCAGGGTTCGCGGGTTCATCCTGCTTCTAGGGCAATGGGTAGGGGGTCGGACACATTCATAAGTCTTCTTGGACAAAAGGAAGTAGATAGCCTGGTAGCGAGGTATGAGATAAATCTGTCCCTGTTTGAGGTTAGGGTTCCCTGTTCTGGGGAGAGGGCAAGTTCTCCTAGGGAAGGGGAGATAGCCATCTATCAAGATGCGCTATTGGGTGGCCTTAGGCTTCCTTTTTCTGATTTTGCTAAGGCAATACTAGAAGAGTATCATTTGTGTCCCTCACAGTTGGCCCCAAATTCTTGGAGACTTTTGAACGGCTTTGTTATTGTTTTCAAGCATTACGGAATAAGTCCGACCGTCCGTTGGTTCCGTATGCTTTTTAGCCTATGCCTAGAGTCTAACGCCGATTGGTATTACTTTTCGGCTCGTTCTGGGAGGAAATTTTTAGGGAAAGTTCCTTCTTCCATTAAGCGATGGAAGAGTAAATTCTTCTTTGTCAAAAGTAAGTCCGAGTGGGATGTCCGAACAAAGTGGGAGGTTCCCCGAACGGACATCACTTGTGAGGAAATGATGGGAGAAGAGGAGGCTCTTCTTAAGTCAATGACAGGGCTATCCAAAGTGTACATGGATGAGTTCTTGACAAAGGAAAACCTTGTTAAATATCGTTTAATAGTGTCCGCCGGTAGGCATTATTCGTGTATCTTGCTAGTCTGATTTTTAACTACGGTAACTGACTTATTTTGGCCCTTGTTTTGTAGAAAATCCGATGGAGGATGAGGACCTAAGCTATGTTAAGGGTCTTTTGGCCTCTTTCGAGGGCGAAGTTCACCCGCCCTTGCCTCATGGAAGAAGAAGGAAGTGGTACTTGGCCAAGGGGATACCTCCAAGGAGGAAAGAAAGAAGAGGAAGAGAAAGGAGACGGATTCTTCCAAGAAGGCGAGGGTCCTCACGGGAGAGGAGGACCAAGAGAAAGAATTCGAGGGGCGTGTCAGTCCCGGAATTGCGAAAGAACAGTGGGGTGCCTCGGGGAAGAGGTTAGATGCGGAAGAGGTCCGCCCGGCATTGTCCCCAATTTCCGAGGGTCCTTCTTCTAGCCGGCCGGAGGACATCCTTCTCATAGAGGTGAGAATTTCTATATATATTTTTTTCTACGGGTATGTTTCACTTAGAACTTTTAACTTAGGTTCTATTTTATAGGCGGAGGCGGGAGAAGCGGCCCTCTTAGACAAATTAAAAGTGGCGGATTCAGTTTTAAAGGGATGCGCCACTAAGAAAAAGGAGTTATCTTACGAGGATACTCCTTTTAGCGGCCTGGGTCCGTAAAGGGCGTTTTGATGGCCATGAGGCCCGAGCAGTTCTCCACGAAACTCCGGAGGGCTGGGAGGGAAGAGGCCACTTATCAACTATTCCGCTCGGCCATGCTAGTAAGAGTTGTTCTTACATTTCCTTTTACTTCTAAACTTGGTGCATTTTTTTTATTTTTTATTTTTTTTATTTTTTATTTTTTTTTTTTTTTACGAGCGTCTTGTTATTCTGTAGACTGCACATTGGCGGACCGAGTTGGCAATCTTTGCCAAGAAGATTTGGCAAAGATGGAAATGAATAGGGCAGACATCGCTCGGTTAAGCTCTAGGGTGGCGGCCTTAGAAGAGAAGGAGAAAGAACAGCTTGATGCTATCCGGGCCCTTGAGCGAGACAAATCTGAGCGGCTGCGGCAGCTGGCCGCTATGGAAAAGGAGAAGGCCGATTTAGCGGCCCAATTATCTGTTTCTAAAGGTTCTCTTCTTACTGCTGAGGAGACTATCAAAGGGTTGCAAAATGAATCCAGCAGTTTGAAGAAGGAACTTCAATCGACTCAGGATGAGCGAGCGGCCGCTCGATGGGACCTAAAGATGAAGGCTGCTGAGCTTACCGCCGTGCAAGCTGAGTTGGCGGAAATAAAGGGGGAGCGTGACATACTGAAAGAAGATTTGGCTTCCCGCTTGAAGGCTCCTAAATCCGACTCGCAGGAAATTAAGGATTTAATAGAACGAGCGGACAAATTAGAGAAGGAGGTTGCCCGGCTTAGGGCGAAAGTTAAAGATGGAGCCACTCGTATATATTCCGTGGTGCAACAAGTGGGCCATCACGTTCCTCCTACGGAAGTTTTGTCTATGGGGCTGGCTGGAGTTTTGAAGAAGTTCACGGAGCTGAAAGAGCAACAAGTTATCAAGACTCCAGAGGCTCCTGTTCCCGCTATCTTGGAGCCTTCTGCCCAAGTTCCTTCGTATAAAGCGGTACGCCTGGGGGCCCTAGTTCTTAGGATGTTTTCTTTTATGAACGTTTTTGTAAATTCTCAATCACTTGGAAATGTAATTTCTATTCATATGAATGAAACGCAAACCTTTATTTTGGTGAAGGTTTATTTCCGAGTGATGGTTGCCTTTGAACCATGTAAGAAATTCGCGAACTTCTTTATTCTTCCTTTGGCATGTAAGCTTCGTAACGAGTCCTTAGTCCAATCATGGGACTTTGTTGAGTGAGGTACTCGCCTTCATGAATGAGATTGTTGCCTCATACTTCGATCGGGATTTTTGTCTTTTGAGAGTTATCGTTTATCTGTGTAAGATAATTCCGACTCGTCTTTAGGAATGGGAATTTCACCACATTTTAGTAGAATGGGAATTTCACCGCATTTTAGTAGAGAATGGAAAAGACTTGAACTTTACTCTATGAAATTTAAGAGACAGTTACAGAACTTATTGATAGTAGCGTCGTAAGTGTTCAGCATGGAATGGACGCTTGAGCGTTTTTCCGTCCATATTTACTAGATAATAGGTGTCAGCTCGGACGATTCTTTGCACGACGTAAGAGCCTTCCCAGTTAGGAGTTAGCTTCCCCGTTCGGCCTTTATTTCCTTGGAATTCATTTTCTCCTAGGACCAGATCGCCGATTTGGAAGAAGACTCTTTTTACCCTTGTGTCGTAGAACCTTTTGATTCTTTGGCGATAGACAGCGGCCTTTATTTCTGCCATTTCTCTTCGTTCTTCAAGTAGGTCTAGTTCCGCTCGGAGATTTTTCTCATTTTCTTCTGACGAGAACTTCTGCTGTGTTCGCAAAGTAGGCATTCCTATTTCTGCGGGAATGACGGCTTCGGCCCCGTAAGTAAGAGAAAATGGACTTTCCCCTGTGGGAGTTCTGGTAGTTGTCCTGTAGGCCCAAAGGGCGCTCGGAATTTCTTCCACCCAATTGGTTCCATTTTTGGATACCCGGGTTTTGAGTCCGAGTAAGGATGCGGTTTGTCACTTCTACCTGGCCGTTGGCTTGGGGATGTGTCACAGAGGTCAATCTGGATTCAATTCCGAGTTTAGAACAGAAACTCCTGAAAGCCTGGTTGTCAAACTGTCGCCCATTATCGGAGATAAAGGCGACTGGAATTCCGAATCGGCAGATGACCGTTCGCCATAAGAATCCCTGGCAAGCTTTCTCCGTGATCTTGGCTAAGGGCTCAACTTCCACCCATTTGGTGAAGTAGTCGATAGCAACTATTAGGAACTTGATTCTTAGGATCAAGTAGGGAATGGCCCTAAAAGATCAACCCCCAAATAGCAAAGCGATTAGGTGGATGACAATTGGCGTAAGTGGTGCGGTGGTCGTCTCTGAATTTTAGAATGCCATTTGGCGGCATCACATTTCGGCGAACGCTATTGCATCTTGAGTTAGCGTTGGCGGTAATAACCTTGCCGCAAGACTTTGTAACTCAAGGCTTTGCCTCCTATGTGACCACCGCCGATGCCCTCGTGGAATTTCTTGAAGGATATAGCTAGCTACGTAGGATGTAAGCATCGCAAGAAAGGTTGTGTGTAGGACCTTTTATGCAGGTGCTTTCGTTGATGATGGTGTATTGAGCGGATTTGTAAGCGATCCGTCGGGCCTCCACTTTGTTGGGTGGTGCAGGCCCACCTTGTAGGAAACTTTTTATGGGATCCATCCAACTTGGCTCTTCGGCGACACTTTGTACCTCTCCTTCCAGTCTATCGATAGTCTTTGTGGGAAGGTACTGCAGGTTAAAAGAGGATTCTGCATCTCCGTTGGGCGTTGTGGCCTTTTTGGATAAGGCGTCCGCCTCTTCGTTTTGCGCTCGGCAAATTTTCTCAATTTGGAAATAGGCGAAGCATGGTACTATTTTCCTCACTATGGCTTGGTATTTGACCATGTTTTTTTCTTTTGCTTCAAAGCTGCCTAAGGTGTGGCTCACGACTAGCTGCGAATCAGAGTACACATGTAGACGCTGAATTCTGAGCCCTCGGGCAAGGTGTAATCCGACAAGGAGTGCTTCATATTCGGCCTCATTGTTAGTCGCTCGGAATTGGAACTTGAGCACTGTCGCCATTTTCCATTTAGAAGGAGAATAAAGGACAAAACCTGCTCCTGACCTTTCTTCAGTTGCCGACCCATCAACGTATAAAGACCACGGGATGCTAAGGCACTCTTCTGGATTCTGTGAAGGGAGCTCGCCCTCATTCGCAGGAAAAGTTAATTCTGCGATGAAATCGGCCAGTACTTGGGCCTTGATTGCCGTTCGGGGTTTGTAGGTGAGATCAAACTCGCCTAATTCTATTACCCACTTGGCTAGGCGTCCGGAGTTTTCCGGTTTATGAAGAACTTGCTTTAGTGGCTGATCAGTCAATATCGTGATCCTGTGGGCTTGAAAATAGGGTCTCAATCTTCGCGCAGACGTAATAAGAGCGAAGGCCAATTTTTCAAGTGGCAGATATCTTGATTCCGCATCGTTAAGGATCTTACTTGTGTAGTAGACTGGCTTTTGAACTCCGTTATCTTCTCTCAAAGAACGCACTTCACGCGGGGCAACGCACCAAATAGATGTAGAGTTCTTCTCCCACTTGCGGCTTAGCCAATAGCTGAGGCGATCGGAGATAATTTTTAAGCCCTTGAAAGCCTTTTTTGCATTCCTCCGTCCAATCCATTTTTGGCGCTTTTCGTAGGGCTTGAAAGAGCGGGAGATTTTTCTCTCCGGCTTTAGAGATGAATCGGCCAAGTGCATAAGGCGTCCATTAAGCCGTTGAATTTCTTGAAGACCTTTGGGCGATCCCATGTCAAGAATAGCTTTGATCTTTTCTGGATTTGCCTCTATTCCTCTTTGTGTCAAGATAAATCCCAAGAACTTCCCTGATCGAACACCGAAGGAACATTTATTCGGGTTTAACCGCATAGTGTAACTCCGGAGTGACTGAAAAGCCTCTTGTAAGTCTGATAGATGTTCATCGGCTTTTCGGCTCTTCACCAGGATATCATCTACATACGCCTCAACATTTCTACCAATCTGCTCTTTGAAGACTGTATTTATGAGCCTTTGGAAGGTGGCCCCAGCATTTTTCAGGTCGAACGGCATCACCGTGTAGCAGTAAGTTCCAGTGCTTGTAATGAAGGATGTTTTTTCTTAGGTAAGCCTTTGGCCATTCGGATTTGGTTGTAGCCTGAAAAGGCGTCTAAGAAACTCAGCATCTCATGCCCCGTTGTAGAGTCAACCAAACCATCAATTGATGGCAAAGGAAACGAATCTTTTGGACAAGCCTTGTTCAAGTTTGTGAAATCAACGCACATTCTCCATTTTCCGGACAGCTTTTTTATTAGAACAATATTGGCCAACCAATCTGGGTAAAACACCTCTCTGATAAACTTAGCCTTTAGGAGGTTTGATACTTCTTCCTCTCAAGGCCTTACTCGCGCTTTCTCAAGGCGGAATTTCTTCTTTTCTGTTTCATAGGCCTAAATGACTGATCTACATTAAGGTGGTGTTCTATGATCTAGCGTTTTACGCCTGGCATATCCTCTGATGACCAAGCGAAGAGATCAGAATTTGCCCTTAATACTCTAATGAGGTCTTCTTGCTGTGCGGTTGCCAAGTTTGCCCCAATCCGTACCGTGCGGTCTGCTCTGGTTGCGTCTAGGGGAACTGTTAGCAATTCTTCAACTGGTGTAGGTCGAAGTCCTTCATCTTCCCGTTCGACTATTCTGCTGACTAGCATGGCTTCTGAAACCCTTGTTTTCCTTTTATTTAGGACTTTCCCTTTGAGGGTCGAGACGTAACATTGCCGAGCTAAGGGTTGGTCTCCTCTTACTCTCCACTACCACTCTCAGTTGGGAATTTGAGGAGAAGATGGTAAGTAGAGATGATGGCTTTCAATGCGTTGAGGGTTGGCCTGCCAAGGATCACGTTATAACTTGAAGCACAGCATACAACCAAGAATTTCGTTGTCACGGTTGAGGATCGTGGTGAGTTTCCTACTGTAACCGGTAGAGAGATCATCCCTTCTGGTTGTATCACCCCTCTGGAGAACCCTACTAAGGATGATTTTACAGGAAGTAAATCATCCGCGTCATACCTCATTCTTTCGAAAGCACTCTAGAAGAGAATGTCAACTGAACTTCCACTGTCTATCAGAACTCTCTTCATTTGGAAACTGGAGACCTTGATGGCAATAACCAGCGCGTCGTCATGGGGGTGACGAACTTTGCTAACATCGTTATCATAAAAAATGATGGGAGCCGCGGGTCGAGACCTTCTTCGCGGTGTTTCTGTTTCTTGCGTCGTTCCCACCATTCGGGCATAACTTTTTTGAGAGGCGGAGCTTTCCCCTCCACAACCAGGGCCACCACTAATAAACCCCACCATCTCCCCTTTTTCTTCTTCAGGTTGTGAAGCTTCAGGTTCCTCCTGAATCTCAAGGTTGATATATTGCTCCAACTGTCCTCTTCGAACGACATCCTCTATCGCATTCATCAAGTGGGTACACTTTTCCATGTCGTGTCCTTTAGATTGATGAAACTGGCAATATCTCTTGCTATTCTTTTGCCGTTCGGTATTTCTCGCAGGCTCTGGCCATGTCAGAAGCTTTTGCTCTTTGATTTGCATAAGGATATGGCTTCTGGTTTGATTTAGCGGGGTATGATGATCATATTTAACAATCTTTCCTTCCTTTGTAGGTTCTCGGGGCTGCAGCATATGTCGTTGAGGGTGTGTTGAGGTTTCCAGATTTTTGTTTGTGCCCTTGTCGTCCCTATATAATCTTCTTTCCTTCCGTATATCTGGGGGCCTTCTGCTGACGCTTTGGTAGGTTTTTCCTTTTAGGGTGTCTACAGGCCCCCGTCGGGTCTCTTCTTCCCAACCCGTATAAATTTCATTGGAATTGATGTATTTTTGGGCATGGCTCATAAGGGCGGGAATTGTCTTTGGTGGATCCAAAGTGAGGGAGAAACGAAAGGGGGAGTCTACCAGTCCCTCCATTAAGAAGGTTACGGCCATTCGCGGAAGAAGGTCCGCAACATTTGCTGTTTCGTCTATATAACGATTTAAATAGGCTTGGAGTGTTTCTCCCTTTCGTTGTTTAACGTGCAAAAGGGTAGACGGAGTTTTCTTTTGCTTTGAGTAATTAGCAAAGTAGGCTAAAAAGCTATCTGCTAAAATCTGAAAAGAAGTAATTGTGCTAGATGGAATATCGACAAACCAGTCTTGCGCTTTCCCCTCTAAGGTGGCGGGAAAAGCTCTGCACATACGAGCGTCGGTAATTCCAGTGAGGAGCATCTTTGATTGAAATGACTTCAGATGACTGGACGGATCGGTTCTGCCTTCATATGCGGTCATAATAGGTGGCCTGAAGCTGTCAGGAACTCGTTCTTCCAATATCTCCTTGACAAAGGGCGAACACATACTGAGAATATGCCTTTAGGATTTCATGTTATCTTGGGAAATGTCCCGCCGCTGGGTCCTTCTATCCTCGATTTGTATGGATGGGCTATTTTGTTCCGCTCTTGTCCGTTCGGTTCTTGTAGCGGCTTGCTCTCTCTACGCCGAGCGGAGGGTTCTGAGCTAGCGGAAAAGGCGGTTCTTTCTCTTTTCTCCTTATGGGTGCGGTTCTTGTCCTCCCTCTACTTTGAATCGGCTAACGGGACCGTTGATACGTTTGGTGTTGGGGCTTGTGTGGGAAGAGGTGGAGGATGGGTCAAAGTGTGGGCGGCTTGAGCCAATTGTTCCGATTGTTCTTTGCATGTTAAGGTAAAACTCGGAATGGACCCTTGGGGTTGGGCCGGACGGATTTTTACGATGGGGGTAAAATGGGTGGATTGTCCGACCGGATTTCTTCATGTCTTTGGACTTCACCAAGTTCGATAGGTCTTTCAGGGCTAGTAGGTGCTCCTTGTCCTTGGATTCGTTTTGACCTCCTGGTAGTGGTCATTTGGCTTTTCATAAGGGTCCCCACAGACGGCGCCAAACTGTTGATGCCAAAAACTGATCCATCTCACTCTTTGGCTACTGTTGCCTCGTGATCTTGTCTCAGCCTTTGACAAACGGTTAATATTTATAGTTGGTGTGGACGCTTACTTCTGCTTGTGAACAGGTAGACGCGGAGGGCACTCAGCAATTCTGTCCGGAATTATCCACTGATAGACTTCTGCTTGTGAACAGGTAGACGCGGAGGGCACTCAGCAATTCCGTCCGGAATTATCCACTGATAGACCTGTGAAGAGGAGGAGAAGTGATCGGAATTGGGCCTTTCTGCCCGGATTTAACTCCGATGCTTAAGTCAGAAATCAGGGTAAAAAGTCCTAGGCAACGCTTTGTGTAATGTGTAGTGAGTGTTTCTTTTTTCGGGGCTTTCCTTTTTGTCCTTCCTCTCCTTTTATAGCAAGTTAGAGGCGGTTTAAACAAATATCTTGCAAGGCGGTGGGGTAAGGCGGTGGGCTAGGTAAATATCTTCTAAGGCGGCAGGAAAATATCTGCCTAGCGTGTAGGTGCTCTGTAGGTAAGTAGAGTAAATATCTGCCCACTGTAGTAAGTGGATAAGGCCTACTTACTGTAGAGGCGTTAGATATTTACTTCTCTTCTTCCACCTCACGCCTTGTATAAGAGGGCTGTTATAATTCCGACGGACTTGTTCGCAGGATTTATTCCTCACGTTATTGCCGAACGGAATTGTGCAAGGTTATTTGGTGATATTGCCACGTGGCCAAAGATGCTACGTGGCTGAGAAAACACGGTCCTGTGTGTGACAGGTGGTCCCTAGGTCAATGACATCTGTCTTACCAAATATATCCGTAACATATATAAATCACACAAATTTGTATGAATCTGCAAGGAAACATCCAGAAAACACACGAATGGCCACAAAGCAATCCACACATTGATATTGAAAAGGATGACAGATGTGAATTTTTACTCAATTATCAATTCATCACACACTATATTCCATTACCCTAAAAAAACATAATAAAGTAAAGAAAAATGCCACAACTTGAAACCCTCCCAAAATGTTCTGAGTTTGTGAATCACGGAAAATCGATGGCGACAAATAGGGGAAGCACGACAGCATAAAGGGCTCATCAAGAATGGGACCCCGACTCCGCCGTTGTGCTACTGCTGATGATCAAGATGGCGATGTTCAGGGGGAAGCGCGGTAAAGTAGAAGAAGAACGAGGCGGAGATATGGGTTTGGGAAATTAGGGTTCGGGAGGAAGAAGATGAAGGGTAATCTCCAATGCAGGGCTCGAGAGGAAGAAGAAGGGGGGAATTAAGAGGAAGCAATAGGAATTAATAGGAACGAGAATTAAGAGAATTTTTGGAAATGAGGGTTGAACGGGAAAGGGGAGACATGAAGGGTTTAACAAGGCGGGAAGAGAGGGAGGGAAGATAATTTTTTTTTTAATCCACGTGGAGCCACGTCAGCTAAAATACCAATTTTACCGCTGCCTCGTAAAGAGAATTTGACCTCGTTGATGGTTTTGCCTGTTTTTGTTAGCGGGGGAAACCACATGTAATAAAATAGAAAAAAAAACTTTTGTCACCAGTTTGCAAATCCATGAAACCACAAGGTTTTTTTTCATAATTTTCCCATAATTTTATAGTTTATAATATTTTTTATATTTAAATAACTTTGTCATTTTAAATATTTTTATTTGCATTTATCATGTTTTATCATTTAAATATTAAATATTATGTTGACATCGAAACCGGTTTTCCCTCGAAATTAGGCTTGGTCTCTCGATCAACGATTAAATTTGTTTGAGTTAGAACCGCGACGACCATCGGAGAAGACGACCGCAACCTGCACTGGAACAGAAAGAGTGAACTTGGGATGACCCTGTCGCCTGAAGGTGCTCTGACGCTCAAGTTAGTGATTGTGAGGGATGATAAGAGAGAATGTAAGTTGGTTTTTCTCTCGGAAAAAATGGTGTATCGTGTTCTCTCGTTTTCTCTTCCTTTATCCTTGCTTGTTGAGCAATTACTGGATCCTCAATCCCATGATCCACGCTCTGCCGTTGTGTCTTGATCCTCGCCACGATCTCTTTCCCATTATCAACCCGGTTGCCTGTCCTTCCTTATCAAGGCTCATGACTTGGGATTGGCGCCACTTGGATATGCGCCCTGGATCCGCCCACATATGTGCCTGGAATTAGGCCATGTGTTTGTCCTGATTCCTCTTTATCATATTACTTATTTAGTAATAGTACTAGCTGTATTGTGAATGATCTATTAATTATGTCAAATTCATATTTCAGTTTTTAACATAGTTATTTAATTATATCTGACATATTTCATAATATACACCTTCCTCCACCAAAATTCGCATCCCTAGCTGCCACTCTTGAAATCCATATACTTAACCATTAAATTGAAAGGATTGAACGAAAGACCTCAGCAATAGAAAGACGAAGAAGAAGAAGCACGCGCGCACACACATACACACACACAGAAAAATCAGGATTTACGTGGTTCGGTCCAATTTTGACCTACGTCTACGGCCGCAGTAGAGTGTCTTATTTCTTGCCTCACAAAAAAAAATAGAGTTTTACAAAATACAGGGATATTTATAGAGTCAAGAAAACAGGGCAAAAAATCCAACATAGGCTTGGGCCTAAAAATAAAAATTTCCGAGGCGCTCGCGCCCTCGGACTCCCGCAAGCGACGTCGTCAAGGTCGTCAAGGCATCCATCAGACTCCACATACTCAACAATCTCCCACTTGGAGGTTGATCAAATCAACAGCACTCACCATTGTAAACCCAAAAAACTGCATAGAACAAACTCCACTAGTGCGGCGCCTTCTCATCAATCAACTTTGAAGGCCAGTTAAAGCTTTGCAAAGCTTTAACTTCTCTGTGGTGACTACCTTGGTTAACATATCCGCAGCGTTATTTGAACCAAGGATCTTTATCAAGGACAATGTGCCACCACTAATTAACTCTCTGATGAAGTGATATCTCAACTAAATATATTTCGACCTTGCATGAAACACAGGATTCTTGGCAAGATGAATAACACTCTAACTGCCACTATAAAGAACACTGTCTGCTTGTTTCTTACCCAATTCCTCAAGAGCATTCTTCAACCAAATCATTTCCTTGCTGGCTTCTAAAATTGCCATGTATTCTGCTTTATTGGTAGACAGAGCAATACTTTTCTGAAGTCGGGACAACCATCTGACTGCTGTTCCGCCCACGGTGAAAGCATACCCAATAGTACTTCTCCTTGTATCTAAACAACCACCCAAATCTGTATCAGAGAATCCTGCCAAAATAGCATCTCTTTTCCTGAAACATAATGCAACTTTGGAAGTACCTTTTAAGTAGCGCAATAGCCACTTAACCGCTTCCCAATGCTCTATCCCTGGATTAGACATGAATCTGCTAACAACTCCCACTGCATGAGAAATGTCTGGCCTTGTGCACACCATTGCATACATAACACTACCAACTGTAGATGCATATGAAACTTTAGCCATTTCTATCTTGTCTTCATCCGTTTGAGGTGACTGCTTCTTTGAAAGATAGAAGTGACTTCCCAATGATGTACTTTTGATCTTGGCATCCTGGAGACTGAACTTTTTCAATAATTTCCAATATATTTCTCTTGGGATAATATTAGAGACCCTTCATCTCTGTTCCTGCTAATGCTCATACCAAGTATCTGCTTTGAAGCACCCAAATCCTTCATTTTGAATACTTCAGACATTTTTTCTTCAATATGTTGATTTCACTCATGTCATATGATGAATGATTAATCAAATTTCTTCAAGTAGCAGCAATGATCCAAAGCGAATTTCTTGTACTCACTCCTCCTCATAAAACTGTCAAACTTTAAGTACCACTGTCTCGGTGCTTACTTCAAACCATATAAACTTTTCTGCAACTTACAAACCAAGTTTTCTTTCCCAACTACCTGAAAACCCTCTGGTTGTGTCATGTAGATGTCTTCCTCAAGATCATTATGCAAGAATGCAGTCTTAACATCTAGTTGTTCTAGATGTAAGTCCTCTGTAGCCATGATACACAACACAAGTCTGATAGTAGTCATCTTGACCATTGGAGAGAAAATCTCATTGTAGTTAATGCCTTTTTTCTGCTGAAAACCTTTGGCCACTAGCCTTGCCTTGTATCTTTTACTGCCATCATGCTCTTCTTTGATCCTGTACACCCACTTATTCTACAAAACCTTCTTTCCTGCTGGTAACTTAGTCAAACACCAAGTCTCATTCATCTCAAGTGATCTCATCTCCTCATTCATGGCTAACTCCCACTGAGCTGAATCATCCATCTGTACTGCCTCAGAATAACATTGAGGCTCACCATTCTCTGTCAAAAGCAAGTAATTCGTTGAAGGAGAGTATCTCTGTGGAGGTCTCAAAACTCTGGTGGATCTTTTCACTTCTATCTCTGGAGTAGCTGGAACCACATCTTCTATATTTATGTTCCCTGAACTCCCACTTTTCCTTGCAAGATTATCTTCTATAATGTCTTCCAACACCACCTCTTCTTTTTCAATCTGTTTCCTTGTAGCCTCACACTTTCCTGTAAGCGTATCCTTGTACATAACATTCTCATTGAATGTAACATCCCTGCTTCTAATGATCTTCCTGCTCGACTCATCCCAGAAACGGTAACCCATATCATTTGAGCCATAGCCAATGAAAATACACTTCTTTGATTTTGGATCAAGCTTGTCTCTGTCAGAATCCTTAACAAGTACATAGGAAAGACAGCCAAAAACTTTTAAGTATGAAAGATTTACTTCTTTCCCTTTCCATTCCTCCTTAGGAATTTTGAACCCCAAAGGAACTGAGGGTCCTCGATTAATGAGATGGGCTGCTGTATTTACTGAATCTGTCTAGAACATTTTAGGCAACCTTGCATGAAGTTGCATGCTTTTACCCCTCTCATTCAAGGTTCTGTTCATCCTTTCAGCGATGCCATTCTATTGTGGTGTCTCTGTAGTCATCTTCAGCATTCTGATTCCATTCATAGCACAATACTCAATAAATTCAGAGCTACTGCACTCACTACCATTATAAGACTTCAGGCATTTGATCTTTAAGTCAGTTTCATTCTCAACCGAGGCTTTCCACTTCTCGAAAGTAGCAAAAACCTCAGATTTATATTTCAAGAAATAAACCTATACCTTCCTAGTGGAATCATCAATGAAAGTAACATAGTAGCGTGAACCTCCCAATGAAGAAACTGATGTTGGCCCGTGTAACGCCCCGACCCGGATCCCGGGACCTCGGGCACGTTCACAGACCGGCCGTACCCGAGTGGAGACGGGCCCCACTCGAATACAAGGCCTAAATGATACATGAGCAGATAACCAAAATGTCCAACAAATTATTATTTCAGAGTCATTTTACAGCGGAACTTTACTCTTAGTAAAACAAATATTGGCCCTACAAGGGTCCTACAAAATATATAAGGTCTCATGTAAAGAAGGCCGAAGTCCTCGAACCTCTACGCGCAGCTCTTGCTTGTAATCACCTAAACTTTAAAACCTGAAAAGAGAAGAAGACAAGTGGGATGAGCATTCGAAAGGAAAGCTCAGTAAGTACTCCCGCAAGGAATGCGGAGAGGTCATGAGCACATTCATAAAATAGTGATCCACACACACAGTAACATAATAGGAAGAGACCAAGCTCAAACATAAGGAGATCACTATCACCAAGCACAGGCTTAAAGCACGAAGTCAAATCAAACTTGTCATCTCCCTGGCAGCCACCGACCTAGGCCGATCTTATATCTTATAAACCAAACCCTTAAGTCTGGTGGAGCTCCCACATGTACATACATGGTCAGCGTATCGTCCCACTGACGGGTGACGTCCAGAGTGTCCGCCCACAACTTATCACAATCTGCACTGAACGGGAGAATCTTCAACACAAGAAATGCTGACACGCCGACCCGGACGGAGCACAGGCTCACGTGTTTCCACGGCCACGTGCCGATCAACAGGAAGGCGTAATCAGCATACACACACATGTCCAACAAAAGCTTATACACCAATATGCATACACTACCACGGAGCTCAATTAAAAAGGAATCTTAAACACGTGTATGCATTCCAAAACATAACGATATCAGAGACAATAATAAGAAATAGCTCAAAGAGAATCCACAACAACGAGATCAACTAACATCAAGCATGAAAGCTGAAACAAAAGCATAAAACCAAGAACACCCATTGCTGGGTGGAAAACTAGGCAGATGTACTTACCAGAAAACAACAATCAAATGAGGCAACGAAGCAAAGGTACTTACAAGAACAGACATGGCAGTAGCAAAAATCAAGAACACTCCGAAGAGTGGGGTAGTAGGCAGAAGTACTTACAAAAATCTCGAAGTCTAGTATTCCAAGGGACGTCCCGACGCATCCACGTCAAAATCTGACAAGAACAATTCTATCCTCAATAAAAGTACATGTCTATAAATTCTCTGTTTACGATGCATGCTCTAACGGGCCCAAGTACAGCTTAATGGATCTCCCCCATATTTCCCTTACTCTAGTTCTTAGTGTTCCACAGAGGCCCATGTGGCCTGGGTAGTGACGATCCGCCTCCCTTTCTCTACGAGGTCCCGAGTTCCATTCTCTCGTATTCCCTATTTTGTGGTCTTACTATTTGTCTAGACTAAAACAATTGGGTTTTCTTTTTCCATTAAGCCTAAGCCCAATTCTAGATGGGCCCAATTCCTCCAACCGAGAACTAACTATGCCCACCCTCGGTTAACTTAATTTTGTGACTTTACTTAGCCACTAAGAATTTAATTGAGCCCATTCAACGATTAGAAATTATAATTTTTAATTAGTTAATCCCTTAACTAATTCTTGTAAGCCTCCCCTTAACTACTTTTTGATTTATTTAGGTAATTCAGCCCATTATTCCTTTATTGGGCCCAAGCCCAACTAAATTGGGTCCACGACTTGATCCAGGCCCTAACCCAAACTTGGTTTACTTGGTCTCATCTTTTATTTGATTAACCCTAATCAAGTAATAGCAAATTAATTTAATTTAGTAAACCATACCCTTTTTAATTGATTAATCTTAATCAATTATCAGTAAGTTAATTAATCAAACCGTACTTTTAATTAACTAATGCCGGTTGATGAATTCTCATTCATCTTACCTCTTTAATTGATTAATTTAAATATTTTAATTACCTTTATTTAAACACCTTATCCTTTTAATTTAATTAATCAATCCAACTAATCCCTTATCTAACTAACTTTTAATTTAAATCATTTAATTTAAATCAAAACAAATTCTTTTTTTATATATTTTTTTTAAAACATTTAATGTTTTAAAGCTAATCTCATCTTCAACCTCGCGACATCCCGTGGGCGGAGGGACCGCGCCTCCCGGCCGCGCGAACAGCACCACGGCCGGCTTTCTCCTCCTCCCGGTGGTCGCCGACGAGTTCTCAGGCGGCCCGTTTCAGAGAGTCCATCCCTGAGGTTCTCTCTGGCCGGAAGCCCGCCACGTCTTCTTCTGTTTTCCAGTCCCACGGCGGCGACGTTTACTCAACCTTCTCCCTTCCCCGGCGTCCTGTCCGTCAGAGAAGATCGGCAGCGGTATCGGGTTGCTTCCCCGACATCCATCGTCCTGGCTAACGGCCTATGATGCATGCATGGCGGAAAGAGAACAGTAGACAGAGGTTAAGAACTCACCGGAGGCTCCGGCGGTGAGGTCGCGTTCTAGCGGAGTAGAGATGCCGGTGGGGAGCTCCTCGAGGTCGTCTCCTCGCCCTCACCCTCTGTTCTCGTCGGAGAAGGCTGGTGCTCTCCTCACTGTCTCTCCTTCTCTTCCAAGTGGTGACTCTCTCTCTCTTTCTCTCCGATGGTGTGCTTCAAGGGTTGAGCATCAGCTCCCCTTTTATAGCCCTCGAGGGAGTCCCCCCCCTCCAATCCTCTGCATGGCGAGGAGGGATTGATTGGAAATCAATCCCTTCTTTCCTTTTTCCGGCCGGCCAGCCTCGCGTTCATGCATGGCAAGTAGATCGCGTGCTGGCGCTGTTGAAGCTGGGGGAGAGGGAGGCAGTTGCCCCGAGATCGCGCTGCGATTAGATGAGCGCCCACGATTGCTTGTAAACGGACGGTCGGATCAAAAGCTGGTGCCTCGAGCTTATCCTCCATCTCGCGATAACATAATCCTGGCCGTTGATCCTCTTTTATTCATTCGTTTCATGGCTTTTCTGGAGATTTGCCGTTAAGTCCCTCCACTTTTCTAAATTTTCATGAAGATCCTTGACCTGAGAGAGGACACAATTTCTCTCAAGTCCTTGTAACTTATTTTATTACGACAAAGTCCTTATTGTTTTCAAATTACTAAATAGGTCCCTTAGCTGTGAGAGAGCACAATTGTCTTGTAGTCCTCAACCTTTTATTAATTTACTTATAGGTCCTTGGGAGCCCCAAAATAATTTAAATTGATAATTTAAATTATCCTGCCCTTTTCCCTTTTTAATAATAATTTAAATTATTCTATCAATCTTGCCAACTTAGGATATTCTCAATCAACCTTGATTTAATTTATATTCCCCAATTCCCTTATTTAATTAATCCCAATCAATATATTAAATTTTCAATTAAATCTCCCACTTCCATCCAAGTCTCAATCATCCATTAACTTGATTAAGTATAAGAAATGATTTATCCCTTCCCTTTCCTTTGATTGATTCAATCTAATCACTAATCAATTAACATGAAAGTCTTCCAATTTCATTCATCCCTATTTAGTTTTCTATTTACCAAAGTACCCTTGGTAACCTTTCTAATACCAATTGAAACCTTTACAATTTAAATAAATAATTTATTCCCTTAAAAAAAACCCCAGATTTTACAGCCCGTACACATCTGTATGAACTAGCTCTAACTTCTCATCCTTGGGCATCTTCCCTGATTTTGCAAAAGTAACTCTTTAGTACACACGGTTGACAAAAACCTACTTCCACATTTGTCAATTCTGGAATTTTCCCCTTGGAAACCAGAATCTTCATACCCTTCTAACTCATATGGCCGAGTCTTTGGTGCCACAGAGTTGAAAGACCAACATCATCAGAAACCGCATTGACTTCACCAAATGGTAGTTCAGCCATGTATATAGTACCCTTCTTGCAGCCATGGGCAACAACTAAACTTCCCTTGACTATTTTCCACTCACTGGATCCAAAAATGACACGATATCCTTGATCATCTAATTATCCCACAGAGATCAACATCCTCTTCAGACCTGGAATATATCTGACATCCTTTAGCACCCAAAAAGTACCCATATTTGTTTTCAGATTAATGTCTCCCATGCCTTTAATCTCCAAAGTTTCATCATCAGTAAGACGAACTTTGCCGAAATTTTCAGTTCTGAAATTCTGCATCATATCCTTGTAAGGAGAAGCATGAAACGAAGCACCAGAATCCATGATCTAGGATTTAATCGGACACTCAACACAGCAAACCAATGCATCATTTGCATCTTCTGTTGCTGAATTAACTTACTTGTCTTCCTTCTTTCTGGGAACGGATGGAGCCGTACATTGATTTCTGAAGTGGCCAGTCTTCTGGCAATTCCAGCATATAATATCCTTGCGAACTTTCAACTGACCTCTCTTCTTTGACTTAGATCTACCACGCCACTGATTCTGTCCCCTTTCAATTTTTTTGCCTCTGCTTTCTGTACTCAATAAAGAACCTGATGATTCCTCAAAATTTCTCCTTCAAATATCCTCTCTAAGAATCAGATCTCGAATTCCATCAAAGGTTAGCTTAGTAGTCTTGGATGAACTGCTGACTGCTATAACTGTTCTTGCCCAACTCTTTGGCAACGAAGATAATAAAATTAAAGCTTGCACTTCATCATCGAATTTAATATCTATCGAAACCAACCTTGATAGTATAGAATTAAATTCGTTCACATGATCGGTGACACAAGTGATGCGATGAACCGCAAGTGCACGGGTCATGTCAAGTAATAAAAGTGGACATAGAAGTCGGGTTGTCGATCCACAGGGAGAAAGAAGTACTAGTATTTACCAATTGTCTATTATCTAGTCAATCAGAGACGATGATTGGTCAAGTTAACTCTAAATTGATTAATTGAAACCTAGATTGGGAAATCGAATGCTGCTTGGAGTTAATTGATCATAAAGAGGGGATGCCCGGGTAGTTGGATCCCCCTTGGACTTCAATTATATAAATGCCCTTCTCTAATTTAATTACTCGATGGTTCTGTTGACCAAGGGTTCCTATCGTGCTTTCACTCACTCTCTAATCCCGAGGTGAGCTACTAATCCTAGTGCCCTTACTGATGTTGTTCTCGAACCTAATGTCTTGGAAATATTACGGGAATAATACGTCTAAAGGGGTCTCTCTCCTAAGTACGGGTTCGGTGTACTCATAATCCTTTCTATTGGAGATGGTCTACACACGGGGAGGCTGCTCGCTTCTTCCCGTATGGACTCACGAAGATCCCTCAGGGCTCATAGCGTAGAGGGTTCAACTTACATTAAAACATCCAATAGACTCAACAATACAATCAAGTAATCAAAGTAGAAAGGAGACATTAATTAGCACATGTCCAAGGGTTCACCAACCACCCAAGCATCTACAAAATTAGCCCTCCATGAAAGGGGGGCGACAATCCACAACAAAGATAAAAGAAAGCGAGAAATACATAGCAAATGAGGTTTGCGCAATCACCGTTGGTAGCTTCTCGCTTCTCCTTCTTAGACCTTCCCTCTTCTTGCTACTATGTTTTGAAGGGGATGAACCTCCAAGCCCTCTCCAAGGTATCTCTCTTGCCTCAGCAGCCAAGCCCCCCTAAACCCCTCTCCTATTCGCCTTTTATACTCGTAGGGTTTAGAGGGTGTGATTTACCAAGTTACCCCTCGGCCAGGCCTGCAGATCGCCTAATTTTAACAATGTACGGGCCCGTATACGGGCGCATGTCAGCCTGTATACGGGCCAGCCACCTCCATACGGGCCCGTATACGGGCCGTATATATACCCGTATACGGGCTAATGCCCAGGTTGCTTGTTGTACGGGCCGTATTCTGTCCCGTATGTTTCCCAGGGTCTAGTGTACGGCCGTATGTCAGCCCGTATACTAGCCCGTATGAGCCCTTCTAACTGCTTCGGGGTCCCGGCTTCTACCAAAATGTTTTCTTTCCTCCGGGGTCCTCTTATTTTGGCCTGTTGATAAAAATAAGCAAATCTTGAGCACCAGTGGGCAACAAATCCTTAAAATCTCATGCCAAGTCTACAAAAATATAGTATAGAATTATGCTCAAATGAACACTTATCAAATATCTCCACACTTAAAGGTTTGCTTGTCCCCAAGCAAAGAGAATTCAAACAACAATCAAAGGTATAAGTGTTCATTTTCCTGGCCATATAAGTCATACATGAATTTCATTCCAAGTTCACCATCAAAAGTTTGCATTCTCCTATTTCCATACCGGGATCTAGATTGATCTTGTGTCTTGTTTCATTGCAGCTCTAGATGTATGTCTTCACGCTACATACCATGTTCTCAAGTCTTAGCAAGACAAGAATACCCTCAATGGACTCTAGAGGATACTTGAGGCCCTAAGTTTCAAGATAACCAATTCCCTACACTTTGAGCACGTAGTGGACAAGTTCGAGAGTTTGAGTCTTTTTTTTTTTTTTTTTGGGTAGGGCATCTCTTTTGGATCCGACTTTCCCATGCTAAAGAGTAGTGTAGAGTGTAGGTCCCCTTTTCTTCAGACTGCACATGCTATTTAGGTACCCGAACACCCTGGGTACTTAGAGGGTTACAGCTCTACCTTGATGTGTTCATACTTAGAAGAGACTTCTCGGATTGAGGAACACCCTGATCAGGGGCCGGGACCTCAAACTACTTCATCTCCATAAGTAGCGGAACATGTCTTTATTACTTTAATTCTAAACTGTTATGTACATGCTATTTTATTCTTCTCTAACTTGTCCACTAGGCTAAGTTATGAAGGGTTAGAAACTCAACTAGTGCCACGAAGCCTCTCGGAGTCATTGAAAATGATGCTTAGCAATTAAAGTCAACAGAACATGGCAATGGGTTACCTATTGTCACTAGAGATTTTGAATTTCACAACGATGTTCTCTAAATGTCCGTGGTATGTCATAGGAGAATTCGAAAAAAAATTTGAGTGCTATGATGGTGTTTTAGGAATAAAACCATGTCATATGTGCTATCATGAAAATTTGCAATGCATTCTCATCTATGAGCTACCTATCTCCACACTTAAGAATTTGCAATAAATCTACAATTAAATATGTAGCGACTCATTTCCACACTTAAAATTGTACATTGTCCTCAATGTACGCAATAATATCAGAGATGAAATATTGCATGGAGAAAGGTGAACTGAAACTTCCCCGGTTATGTTGGTGTGCCAATTGTTGTCCACGAATTAGATATATGGCTACTACCGGGTTGTTGTTTCAACTGCCACTTCTGTAGAGCAAAAAGGAGATTATTATAGCTCCATAAAACATGAGAGGAGAACATAGGAGTCTATAAATGGAGAATGAGTGTAGCAGGGCGATGCCCTTGCTGACCAAACATGGTGCGCAAATAAACTACAAGTTCACAAAACACAGCATATGGAAAGAAAATGCAAAGTAAAACAAGTCTCATCAACAAGAAAGAAAAGCATCAAAGTCCTCAAAAGGTGGGGTCATCTGCTGGTGGTGCTGGTCTTTGGTCTTTGGAGGGTGCAAAGTAGGGTGCCCACGGATGAAGATGGGCGGCTCCATGGCCCCGGTCTCCCAAGCGGGCGCCCGTGAGAATCGTATCCTGGGTGGCCCGGATGTCCGCAATCTCCTCCTCCAGGTGGGCGACTCGGCTCTGGCTCGCAGAAGGTGGAAGCTTCGCCCGGCAAGGGTGGTATGCGAGTCCTCATCTTCGGACTCCTCCTCGCCAGAGCCGGCGACGCCTCGCCCACCTATGCTCGGCCCCTGCGTGCCGGACGAGCCCCATCTGGCATAATGTGCTCTGGGGATCGCCATGAGCTGAAGTCGCTCCATGTCCTCCGTCCTCTCCTCGAGGCCCATGCCGATGATGAGGCGAGTGATGTAGGGTCCCGCCGTGATCGTCCGCAGCCGGGTGTGGGTCCCCTGGTGCACCAAATAGTCGGCGAGGACGTATCCAAGGTGGATAGGCACCCGCTCGAAAATGCTGTATAGAATGAAGAGGTCGGTGACCGTGACCACTCCCGTGCTATCATCTCGTCCTGCGATGGACCGGCTGACGAGAGCGTGGACGAATCGGTGGACTGGGTCGGACATAATGCTCGCCTTGTGGTTCCCGTGGTTCCCCCCAAGCTGAATCCAGTAACGTGCGGGGGTGATAATGTACTCGGGGAAAAAGGTGAGGAGTTCGCGGTACTCCCGAGTGTGGAGGGCCTCTCGGTCGTAGAAGCCCATATACAATGCGAAACGAGTGTAACTCATGGTTCTCTTCTCTCCGAAGAGCTGAAAAGAGATTGCTGTTAGGGACTTCTCCTGTACGGGGCTCCGGTCTGCCTCGAATGTGCTGAGGACCTCCAAGGTTGCTTCCCGAAATGTCTCGTGGTTGATGGAGAATACCTTATCCCATCCACCAACCCCGAACATGCTCTGTACTCGGTCATGGATCCCCAGCTCAATGGTGACGCCCCAATCGATGTACCGCGTCCGCCCAAAGGGCTTGGCGGCTAACCTTTGATAGTGGTGAAAGAAGCGATCCTCCTCGAACTGAGGTGTGGAGGAGGATCCCTCGTCGGTCCTCCTCTTCTTGGAGGCGACCACCTTTCTCGGCATGTCTGCAAAGGGAAATCGAAAAGGATGTTAGTGCTTGCAAGGATTTATAACAATTTTAGAATACATTGCGCACTATGGCTCTTAATAGACCTTATACGGTCTTTCATACGGGCCGTATGCCAGCCCGTATGGGGGTACCTGGGGGCTATACGGGCTGCTATACGGCCCGTATGCATCGGGGTGCGACTGCGCCGGCCCCCATGGCGTACATTCTCCACATTTTACATACATTTTCCCCCTAATCCCTTTCCAAACATTTCCACATGCCGTAGATCAACACATTCAAGCATACAATCAACAAGAAGATTAACAAATCCATTCAAATCAAACCCATTGAATCCCTATGTTTTCTAAAACGGTGAAAATGAAGAACATCGACAAATCAATGCATTACAGTGCATACCTAGGGGAGAATGAAGCCCAAAACTAAAGAGAAAGGCTGTCTTGACGAGGAGAGGTCTCAAGTCGACGCACCGGCGGGGTGGGCGGCAAGGAGATGATAAAGAGGAGGGGTAAAGGTGCCCCCCCCTCTTTTAAAACGCCCAACCCCGACGGTATACGGGCACGTATACGGACCGTATATCAGCCCGTATACGGCCCTGGGAGCTCCATACGGCCGTATGATAGGCCGTATGTGTGCCCGTGTGGGCCTGGGTTTGGCTTATGTAGCCAATCCAGGACACCACCCAAGTCATCCTCCCTTTCTCTAACAATAAGCACATAGTCTGGGGCTATCAATGGGTTAACAACCAGCATGATGACATAACATAAAATGGAGATGGACATCATACATCTCAATCATTTATTTCAACCATAAGATCTAACTACTGAAGAAAAATAAAAGATTGTATTAAAACAAATGAAGAAACATTTCAAGAGATTGGGTTGCCTCCCAAGAAGAGCTTGTTTAACGTCACTAGCTTAACGTATCTGGATATTACCTTACGGGGGTTCGAATACCTTGTAGTTCTCATCGGCTCCTCCTTTAAAGCATCGTCCAAATAAATGCAAACCCAAGTTGATATACATTGAGCAATTAGTTTTGTTCATACCTGGGCTTCCCTTGGAAGTATTGCGAGCCAAAGGTGCTGTGCTTACCCCTTTTTCCTTTACTTTTTTCCAGTATGCCGATGGAGTCTTGTGTTTCCTTCGTTTGACTTGCACCATTTCCCCCTTTGCTGCAGGGGAGTCTTCTTGGGCCTCCTCCGCATGCTTCTCCGGAGTCTCCAAATAGGGGTATAGTGGGTCTACCATGAGCAAGTCTTCGACACATTCAGAGGTGATTACATCCACTTCGTCAAAACAATATGAAGTGTCGTCTTGTGCCATCGAATGTCGTATTGCATCGGGCAATTGAAAGACGACTTCTTGATCTCCCACCCTCAAAGCGAGCTTCCCTTGGGCATGATCTTCAAGGGCCTGAGTTGTGGCGAGAAAGGGTCGCCCAAGAATGATGGGCACGTCGACTTCATCATCAACATCTAACAACACAAAATCGGCCGGGAAGACAAATTGGTTGATTTGGATGAGTACATCCTCGGCTATTCCTTTTGGCCTTTTCACCGATAGGTCGGCTAATTGCAATGTCATACACGTGGGCTTGGGGTCCTCGAGGCCTAGCTTCATGTATAGCTTATAGGGCATTGCATTGATACTTGCCCCTGAATCTGCCAATGCCTTCTTCGTTACCCCTTCTCCAAGGGTGCATGGGACTACAAAAACTGCCCGGATCCTTTAGTTTCTTTGGCATTGCCTGTTGAATAACTGCTGAACATTGGGCATTAAGTGTCACCGCACCCGCATCTTCCAACTTCTTCTTGTTTGAGAGGAGGTCTTTCATGAATTTTGCATATTTGGGCATTTGGGCCAAGACCTCAACCAAGGGCATACTAATGTGCAGCTGCTTTAACATACCCTTGAACTTCAATAGTTGAGCTTCTTCTTTGTCGTTTTTCAACCTCGTGGGATAGGGAGCTTGAGGTTGATAGGGGGGTATGGGTGGTGCATCCACCGTCTTCTTCTTCTCCGCCCTTCTGTCATCGGATCCCGCCACCGGCTCGGACTCCTCAACTTCGATGGGGGTGGTTGTTTGAGGCTTTGTAACAGGGAGTTCCACCTCTTTACCACTCTTTAAAGAAATGGCCTTACACTGTTCACCACGAGGATTCTCTTCCGTATTGCTCGGCAAACTGCCTTGTGGCCTCTCGGCGAGTGTCTTGGCCATTTGCCCCATTTGGCTCTCCAAACTATGGACGGTAGCTTGCAAATTCCGGATGGCGGAATCAGTGTTCTGCATGAATTTCGCCATCACTTCTTCCAGATTAGGCTTCCTTTCTTGAGGCTTCGGGGGGTGTTGAAATCCGGGAGGGTATTGTCCTGCTTGTGGATTCCCGTAGGATAAGGCCGGATGGTTCCATTTAGGGGCATATGGTCGATATTGACCATCCGGTTGCCTTGGAGCATTCCCCATATATTGAACTTGCTCCACGGGAGTCACTTCCGTGCTTACTATTGGACAATTTGAAGCTTCATGCCCTCCCCCACAAGTATTGCAATACATCACTGTGGCTGATCTTGAGCTACTCCCAGTTGTCAAGAGTTCAATCTTCCTAGTCAGAATATCAAGTTTTTCACCAAGAATTGGGTCAGAGATTATAGCCGCATCTATGGACCCCACTTTTTTCACTTGCTTGTCCCTTGTGGACCAATGGGCTTCCTTCCCTGCCATGTCCTCAAAAATTTGCTCGGCTTCCTCCGGGTACTTATTTCCCAAAGACCCACCGGCGGTGGCACCCAACAATTACCGAGTCGAATTGTCTAGACCATTGTAAAATGTTCTCACCTTAGCACAAGGGTCTAGGCCATGTTGTGGGCAACGTCGTAGCAACTCCTTGTACCTTTCATAAGCTTCAAAGAAAGATTCGGTCAGCCCTTGCTTAAAAGATGAGATGTCCAACCTTAACTTTGCGGCCTTGCTTGGGGGAAAGTAACGGCCCAAGAATTTATCCAATATTTCAGCCCAAGTGCTGATGGATCCCGGAGGTAGTGAAGTGAGCTACCTATAAGCACCCTCCCTCAAGCTAAATGGAAAGAGTCTCAACCGGATCGCATCATCGAATGCCCCATTGATTTTAAACATATTACAAATCTGAATGAATTTTACTAAATGAGCATGGGGGTCTTCGTCGGGCCTCCCATCAAACTGGGCTGTATTCTGAATCATGCTCATTGTGCTGGGCTTGATTTCAAAGTTGTTCATGTTGACATTAGGCGGGTGTACGCTGAATTCCTCCCCGGTATAATGAGATCGCTCATACTCGGCCACAGTCCTTCTCCGCTCGGCCATGATCGGTATTTCCCTTACTTCTCCAACAACCTCGGTAGGAGTGAAATTCACTGATTCCGAAGAGGATCCCAGAAGGGTCTCTTCAATTTCCTTCAATCTTCGATGTAGGGTTCTTTTAATCTCACTATCAACTTCAAGAACTCCTTTAGAATTCTTCCGGGTCATGCAATTTGTGCCTCGCAAGATATTTAAGAAATGAGGATTAGTGTCTCAAATCCAAATGAAACGACAAGCGAAACAAAACCAAGAAAAAGAAATAAAAGAAATAAAAGAGCAAGAAATAAAACGACTAAAGTAGTAAACGACTAGTTTTCCTAGTAATCTAATTCTCCCCGGCAACGGCGCCAAAAACTTGATGCGATGAACCGCAAGTGCACGGGTAGTGTCAAGTAATAAAAGTGGACATAGAAGTCGGGTTGTCGATCCACAGGGAGAAAGAAGTACTAGTATTTACCAATTGTCTACTATCTAGTCAATCAGAGACGATAATTGGTCAAGTTAACTCTAAATTGATTAATTGAAACCTAGATTGGGGAATTGAATGCTGCTTGGAGTTAATTGATCATAAAGAGGGGATGCCCGGGTAGTTGAATCCCCCTTGGACTTCAATTATATAAATGCCCTTCTCTAATTTAATTACTCGATGGTTCTGTTGACCAAGGGTTCCTATCGTGCTTTCACTCACTCTCTAATCCCGAGGTGAGCTACTAATCCTAGTGCCCTTACTGATGTTGTTCTCGAACCTAATGTCTTGGAAATATTACGGGAATAATACGTCTAAAGGGGTCTCTCTCCTAAGTACCCGGGTTCCCGGTGTACTCATAATCCTTTCTATTGGAGATGGTCTACACACGGGGAGGCGTTCGCTTCTTCCCCCGTATGGACTACGAAGATCCCTCCAGGCTCTCGCAACGTAGAGGGTTCAACTTACATTAAAACATCCAATAGACTCAACAATACAATCAAGTAATCAAAGTAGAAAGGAGACATTAATTAGCACATGTCCAAGGGTTCACCAACCACCCAAGCATCTACAAAATTAGCCCTCCATGAAAGGGGGGCGACAATCCACAACAAAGATAAAAGAAAGCGAGAAATACATAGCAAATGAGGTTTGCGCAATCACCGTTGGTAGCTTCTCGCTTCTCCTTCTTAGACCTTCCCTCTTCTTGCTACTATGTTTTGAAGGGGATGAACCTCCAAGCTCTCTCCAAGGTATCTCTCTTGCCTCAGCAGCCAAGCCCCCCTAAACCCCTCTCCCATTCGCCTTTTATACTCGTAGGGTTTAGAGGGTGCGATTTACCAAGTTACCCCTCGGCCAGGCCTGCAGATCGCCCAATTTTAACAATGTACGGGCCCGTATACGGGCGCATGTCAGCCCATATACGGGCCAGCCACCTCCATACGGGCCCGTATACGGGCCGTATATATACCCGTATACGGGCTAATGCCCAGGTTGCTTGTTGTACGGGCCGTATTCAGCCCGTATACTAGCCCGTATGAGCCCTTCTAACTGCTTCGGGGTCCCGGCTTCTACCAAAATGTTTTCTTTCCTCCGGGGTCCTCTTATTTTGGCATGTTGATAAAAATAAGCAAATCTTGAGCACCAGTGGGCAAAAAATCCTTAAAATCTCATGCCAAGTCTACAAAAATATAGTATAGAATTATGCTCAAATGAACACTTATCAACAAGCCCCTTCCTTCATCTTCGTCTTGACTAATTGGTGAATCAAAAATACCTTGTTCGAAGCAGATGGCTTTTCATACATATTCGACAAAGCCTTCAGCAGACCATGGGTTGTCGTCTCCTTAACGATGTTGTAGGTGATGTTCTTGGTCAGCATCAATCGGACCACACCAAGAGCTTGCCGATCCAATAGCTCCCAATCTTTCTTACTCATCTGATATGGCTTCTGCCCTAACAGAGGTTCGTGCAACTTCTTTTGGAACAGATAATCCTCGACCTGCATCTTCCAAAACCCGAAGTCACTACCATCGAATTTGTCGATCTTTACTTTTCCTTCTTCGGCCATCGCTTGTCGACGAACCAAGCTCTGATACCAGTTGAAAGGATTGAACGAAAGACCTGAGGAATAGAAAGACGACGAAGAAGAAGTACACACACACAGAAAAATCAGGATTTACGTGGTTTGGTCCAATTTTGACCTACGTCCAAGGCCGCAGTAGAGTTTTTTATTTCTTGCCTCACCAAAAAAAATTAGAGTTTTACAAAATACATGGATATTTATAGAGTCAAGAAAACAGGGCAGAAAATCTCACATGGGCTTGGGACTCCCGCAAGCGACGTCATCAAGGTCGTAAAGGCATCCATCAGACTCCACATACTCAACATGAATTGGGTATACTTTAAAACACCTTGTTATATTTCTTTCATTTTATAGTTAGGATATCAATTATATTATTTTAACTATTTATTAATGGAGTGTTGATTTGTATTCCGTTTCTCACATAATAAAAATGAGTAAAATTGAAGATGTTTCTATATCAACTACAATATTATGGATGAGAAACCATCAACCAACTTAAAGTGAAAGAACATTAGAGGAAAGATTAAATTGTTCTATTGCTAAGTGGAAGTGTAAGAATAAATCGAAATGTGTAGATACTTTTCATTGTCTTTAAATTTTATACAATACTTAATGTTTTTAGGGTCCATTAGTCATAATTGCCTTGGATTTAATTGGAGGAATTTTATATGATTGTGGATTCTATCATGAATGCATTCATTTGTGGTGGTTTATGTTGGCTATAGAGTACGAAGGAAAAGGTTCATACTTTAGAAAATAATTATAAAATTATTAGTTATTCTGGATGATGGTACTCCATTAATTTTGTTATAAGTGATTCTCTCAACAATTAATTACTCTTCTAAGTTGAAAAGTATTTTCTTTTTTTCTTGGAAATGTTGCATAAATCACATTTATTAAAATAAGACTTGGTCTATAGTGAACCATGTTAATTATATGATTCTTGGCTCGAGCGAAGTTAAGGTATATTTTTCCAATAGAGTTTGAATTTAAGGAGATTGGTATGAGTCGCCTGATTAATTGGTTGCCCTGGTTGTTAGCGATCTTTGTTGACCTTGTTCTCTTGACCTTACTCTTGTTACTCCTCATCCTTAAAGTCGATGTCAAGGTCCAGTAGTCGTTGCTAGTCTTCTTCATGTGTGAATTCCAAGCTCCTCTTGAAGATAGATTCCATTGCCAGCAACGTTAGCTTCTTTGTTACACGAGTTGCATCAAACTAAGTGAGTATAAGAAAATCGATATGACGGATTAGTTTCATGTAAACATATTGTTTAGCGTGAAAACATTTCCTATTTTCTTTCAACCATATGCTCCAAGTTATTGACATTACCACCAAATTCCATCCCTTATGGGCCTCTCTTAACAGTAGTTTGCCAAGGATGGAGTCTCCCCATAGATCTTGTATTCGAGTGGGGAGGTTACCCATTTTGAAGAGTTTGCAAAAATGGTTCTAGATACGTTGGCAGTGTCTAGTACGTTCTCCCTTCTAGTTCATGTTTGCTAGGTTTTGTAGCGTGAGAATCTTATCATCCCATGCTAGCCAGACAAAAAGTTTGACTTTTATGGGGTACGAGGTCTTCCATAAGGTGGTTGTCAATTTCGCATTTCTCTATGAATCTTGAAACTGTATGGGGCTTTGATGCTGAATTTCCTATTTGGGGTGAGTGGCCATTCTCTGAAGTCCATTCCTCAGCTGATACATTGTTATAGGTGTTGGCACAAGCTACTAAGTTGTTCTCCAATCTTCCTTGATAGCAAACCTAGTTTAAGTAGTGGTTCAGTGGTTATTTTGCTTCCCTTATGGTGATGTTTTCTTTAAGCATTAGTAGTTGTGTATTAGGGAATAAGTTGTCAGTGTTTTTTCATCCACCCAATATTCATGCCAACAGTTTATTATGTGTTCGATCACTTCCTACTGATATGGTTATATTTTCTATGGCTATGTCTCATTGGTCAAGAACACCTTTCTTAAAGTAAGAGATCCACCTTGGAAGTTGTAGTAGCGAGCTGATATGACCATTTTGAAATTAGGCTTGTAAAATAACTTTCCTACATATACCTGCCTTCCCTTACAGTTGCCTCCACCACTATTTCCCAAGTAGTGCTTCGTTAAAAGATTCCCCATCCCCCTTGTCCTCTTGGTTTAGATATTCTTTTTCAACTAACCAGATGCCATGTATTTGGTGATTGATCTTATGAAATCTCTACGGATGCCTCGATATTATGGATCACCCACTCAGGGAGCTTGTAGATTGTCATCCAGTACTTTGAGGTGGATGTGAGCACTGAGTGCATGAGGGTTATCTGACCTCTTGTTGATAGCAGTTTCCCTTTCCAACTGCTACGCCTTCCCCTAATTTTGTTTGTCAAACATCTCCAGTCCTTCTTCTTTGGCTTGACACCTAATATGGGCATGCCTAGGTAATTAATGGGGAGGTTTGTTAGTTTGAAATTCATCACTTAGGTTATTGCTTGGGTATAATCAAGTTTATGAACAAATAATTTGTGTTATAAAAAGACTACAACTTAGGGCAAATATTTTGAATATTTCTAATGCTTTCATTTTTTTAAATAAATAAATAATAATAATAATAAAACATAATTTTTTTTGCCACTATAGGATTGCTAATAACTTGAACAGTGGAAGAATGGAATGAATACAAGGTATGCACTTTTATAGTCAAACATTATTCTAATACTTTTGCCTCACACTTATGATGAAATTGATGCAACCATGATGTTTAGAGGAATAATAGTGACTTGAATTCATTATTTATTTTTGTAATATTCAAAAAAATAATTTGATCTATAAATCATAAAATGTTAAATTGGCAATAGAAAATTTTCATTTGTTTTTTTTTTTGGTAATAAGAAAAGCAAGCCGCTAAGAAACCAAGGGCGTACACAAGCCTCGGCGTAACAGACATGAGGACGAGGCCCGCGCACACATAGACGCTTGGACCACCTGTCACAATCATTGTTCACACTTTTAGACATGGGCCCTCACCCGCAAATCGAACCCGAGGTCTCTTGGTCAATGGAATTCTTGCTGGGACAGAGATATCAATAGACCACTTGGTCATTGGTGAACCCTTTTAATTTTTGCAACATATTTTACCATACAAGCGTACAATTTTTAACTTTTGAATTTAAAAGGATATTAATCTACCTTGTTTATAACAAAGCAATTTATTTAATTATTGGGAATATATTGATGAACCTTCTCATTCATAAAACTGATATATATTCCCAAAATTGCAAGCATAAAAAAATATGCAAAATCATAAATAGAGACATCATATTTAATGAGAATTAAAAAAAAATCCAGGGTGAAGCATAAAAATCTATAAATAAATAACTAGTTATTAATTATAGGTCTCTTGAATAGTGCCCAAATTGCTTATAGATCCTTGGGGGGGAGGGGTGTAGGGGTGTAATGTAAATATGTAATAGTATTTTGGGTGTGTGTTTTGGGTGGAGAATAGTATCAAATAGTATCAGGGATTAATAGAGAATTTGCCCAATAAACAAGGAAGAAGCTTTTTTTTTTTTTTTACAAATCTTATAATCCTAAATATTTTTTTTGTCAGATAAAAATTGACAAACTATGTTTTATGGGACTTGATATTGTCAATAAAAATTGACAAACCATTGGGTGATAGTTCTAGATGAATAGAGTGCACCATCCCTACACTGTAATAGTACTTTGTTGAGCTTCATCAATAAAAGCTAGTATACTCCCGAAGGCCAAAAGCTATGCATTGAACCTAACCAAACCCCTATTCATCTTCAAAGCATGAGCGAGCTTGATGACATGTCTCACACAGCAAGACTATCGAGAAGCTATTTCTTGTTGCTCAAATTTCAAAATATTTGATTCATCCCATGACTCCCAAGCACTTGTATTGCCTTGATCACCTACACTAGGTTCACCCTATCACATCTCGGCCACCAAATGGGCAGCTAATAGTTCTTCTTGTCCCACCATTACCTCTCTCCAAAGGTCCATCATTTTATTTGTTTATTTTTATTTATTTATTTTTTTGGACAAAGACAACAAGTGCCAACTCATCAGGAGCAGACAACGTGACGAACGTAATTGCTCTCACCTTGCAGTCACAGGATGTTGAATCCAGAATCTCTCCCAACCAACAACACGTTATGTAAGGGACCCAATATCAATAGGCCAATTTGCTCGAACTCAGCTTGATTTAAATTTTGAAATCATTTGATTTAGCTTGAAATTTAAAATTTATTTATATTATATATTATATATTAATACTAAATATTAATATTTTATTTATATATATTATATTATATATTAATATTTTTTAATATTTATATTATATATTAATATATTAATATTAAATTTTGAGCTAAACTTGATCGAGCTCGACTCGGCTCAAAAGCTCGAAATCCCTAGTCGAATCCGAGCTTTTACCAAACCGACTTAGAAGCATCCAAAAGATCCCATTAAAGACCCATGCCCAATGCCCATTAACCCCACATCCGACTTATTTTTATATATACACATATAATTACATATTTTTTGAGAAAAAAACCATTTTGACCAATTCCCAAATTCATGTCAATTCCCTCTAATGTCCCAGAAAACATTGCTTTCCCATCCAAAAATTTATTCTGCAATAACTACAATACCCTAACTCCATATCTACTGAAATTACTCCCATGAGGATACCCTTCAATTCCCAGAGTGTGGAGTTATGATCTTATTAACCATTGCATTTACTCCCACATGTCACACTCCTCCCCTATTTACTTCCCTCACATTCATCTTCCTGTTCCTTTCCCTTCCTATCTGCCACATTAAGTGAGATAAAAAAAAAAAAACTAACAATTTCATTTGAAACATCACAATAAACTCATGATCTTTAGCTTTAATAAATGTCAATGTGTACATATGAATAGGAAGGAGTTCAAGCTCTACACTAGAGCATGCACACAAAGATTGCACCTACATCTAGTTAGAAAGCCAAAATACTATACCATTCATCACTGTAAATGTATAATAATCAACACTTTGAACTGAAATTTTGTTTGGTTTTCTTTGGTTTTTTTATTGGCTTCCGCTCGAAGTTGAACTTTGATCGGCGACATAGGCTCTGAGGGACGGTGTCCGGTGGGCGAGATCGGTCGCAGCATTGCTTTGCTGATTTGAACTTTTCTTCTGATGCAACCTTCTCCTTGCAATCCAACCTCTGATCCAGGGTGTCACATCTTCACTTATCTTGATCACAATGAAGAACAAGATACGATACATGACTATCATGCTGAAGAGCACTGATAAATCCCACCATTTCGATCGGGTTACGGTTATCTGGAATACATACTCAAGTATATACTCTCCGGAGATTTTCGGCAAGTCGGGTGTTTGGTTATCAAACATTAGCCCTTTCAAGTCATTCTGATACTGTCCCTGTTTTTTATGTGACATTGATCATCATCAGCACTTGCATCTTTATTACATAATATAGGGAACTAGTGTGTGTTGTTTTTACCTGGAGTGCCCAAAAGTGGAAGCTAATGTAGGACATTGGGTACCTCCAAATTGGCTTTGGGATGTCATTTGGAAGTCTAAAGTAGCCAGAAACCAACATGAAGATCCCCTGTTCAATTGTTTGATTGATCAATATACCAATTTGACAAACCTGTTTGTACTTTGGTTGATTTAAGAGTTTTAAAACAAAATGAATAGAAATCAGTTACCTGAATTCCAGCTCCTATGATGATACCCATGAGGAAATTAGGCACAACACTGGCTATGGCCATCATCAAGCTCTCAACAACGGTAACGCTGGCGTAGAGACACAATACGAAGAAGAGGTAATGCATGAAGCCGGGATGAAGTCGCACCATGAAGTAGCATATGGTTCCGGAGAGAAAGGTTATCATGATCAGAAATGGCATTGCCGAGAATGTGTTACTGATGACGAAGGCCGTTACGCCATAGTGTCCGTTGAGCCGTTCTCGCTGAAAAACCTACACAAGTAACCAAAAATCATACAATTCAGACTACACTAGCTAGACTTGTGTTTATTTAAACAAACAGTGAATTATTGAAAAGTTATTACTTACCTTCATGTCTTCAACAAATGAAGGAAATCCTCCAATAGACATGAATGTGACAAATCCGAAGACAAAGGAAGCACAAGCACCTCTAGCCTGTTTGTCATTACCAAAGATATATAAGAGGATTAGTAAATTGAGCTGAATTGAATATGATTTAGAGAGTTTGATTAATTACCAGAATGGAGGTGTATCCAGTGCCAACATTCAAGTAAATTGTTCCAATGCAGACAGTAACAACAAGATAAATCACAAGTCTCAGCCAGTAATAACCAAAGTCTCTTGACATGTTGACGAATGATCTCTTTGTCAATGTGCAGGCCTGCATCAAAAAACTAGCATGGCTTCCACCTGAATCCAACACTGTTCCTTTCTGCAAATCAAATGTCGACAGAATTCAATTTCACATCTCAATTGAAAGAAACTAATTAAGTTCTTGTAATTAAATCATGATACATACCACTCTTGAGATCTCATCAACTTTCTCTTTCGCCGTATAGTAGTACTGAGATCTGCCGTAGAAATCAATCAGCCTTCTGATAGCTTCCTGTGTGGTCATCTTGTCCAGAGGATCATCACTTCTTTCAAACTGACCAACAACAAAACAGAGAACACAAACAATGAGATTCAGTCTCATTTTTCGCACACTGGATCGGAATTTCTCCGTGAATAATCAGAAATCATACCCGCATTTTAATCGATCCCTTCAGTGTGGCCTTCACCTTATCAAAATCAGCGTTGACGCATCTTAGGAAATGGTCTGATGGGTTTCTCAGTGATGGGCAAGGGAAGCCAGCTAGTGCAAAGAACTACACAAGAGAGATTAAATCAGAAATTAAACAATGAAGACACATGATCATTTTATTGAAAATGGAAATTAACCTCATATGCCTCAGAAGCCTTGCCAAAATAAACAGTTTTGCCACCAGAGAGCAAGTATAGCTGATCAAACAGCTCAAAAACTTCACTACTTGGCTGATGGATTGAAGCTATGACTGTTCTCCCATCTCTAGACAGCCCTCTCAGAGTCTGTGTCACAAAAAAGGCTGATGCACTGCATGGAAATTAAACAACAAACAAAAAGAAACAACATAAGAAGACAAGTGTGCTGGCAGTTAAAATCCAGTTGCAACAGCAACAACAACAACAACATATAATAAATCATCAAGCACCTATCAAGACCACTAGTAGGTTCATCAAGGAAGAGAAGTCTTGGCCTCATGAGGATCTCAAGAGCAATGCTAACTCTCCTCTTCTCGCCCCCGCTAATTCCTCGCAAATGCCAGTTTCCAATTACGGTATCTGCGCAATCCTGCAGCCCCATCTCCATGATAGTCCCTTCAACCAAAGCTCTCTTCTCCTCCATTCGCATCTTGTCCGGCAGCCGTAGCCTAGCCGAGTACATGATCGTCTCCCTCACCGTCAACGTTCCGATCAAGTTATCGTCTTGTGTTACATAAGCCTAACACGAACAACAACAAGATAAATATTGAATGAATGAAGATGGTCACCATGAACATCCAAAGCTCACCGCAGTGCCGAAGGAGAGCTTGGTCTTGTGGCCATTAAGTAAGATGGTGCCGGAGAGAAATGCATTGGTGGCGAGACGACTGGAGAGCGCGTCGAGGAGTGTGGACTTGCCGGACCCGGACGGCCCCATGAGAGCAGTGATGGTGCCGGGCTCGGCGTAGCCGGTGAGCCCCTCGAGCACCTTCTGAGTGTCACCGCTGCCAACCGTGACAGTGACGGTCAAGTCCTTCCAAGTTAACCTCGCAGAGACGTCACCGATGAACTCGGTGTTGGTTTTCTCCTTCCAAAGAGTTTCACTGAGTGGACTGAGTCCTCCCACCACCATTCCATTCCCTGCAGGCTTACTTGACTCTATTTCCACCATCACTTGCCCTGCAGTGTTTCTCATCTCCTCTTCTCCTTTCATCCTCTCAAACCTTGCTGCTAATGAAGATGACTGTGTGAGGAGTTTTGGAGACAAGCTCTGCCAGAAGGGAAGGTATATAATGAAGATGAGGAGTTAGTTGGAAGAGAGATTGGTGGTGAACAGAGAGAGAGAGTGAAATGCTTTGTAAATGAACTAATGAAGGATATGGTTGGTTATCCTTTTGACTGCATGCAAAACAAGCCTTATATATATTAAGAAAGATAAAGATCAAGAACATCACCAGTTGGACTGATTTTTTACTATTCAAATCCACAAAGTTAAATCAAGTTTTTTTTTTTTTTTTTAAAGTTTAAATGAATCAAGAAAGAAAGATTAACATGAAAGATAGATTCAAGATATAAATGTTGGCTGGTGGATGTTGGTAGTCACATAAATGCTGCAGTGGCCTCACCTCCAACCTCTCCATGTCTTATTCTATCAGTCTGGAAAAAGGTTTTTGATGTGGAGAAGCAAGCTATGTAAACCCATAAATATAAATGCTTAAAATGGTGATTGGGTTCACAACATTCATTGAGGGGACCTATTTGTTGGTTGGCATGTATTCAATATCTTATTCACTTTAAAACATCACAAAACTCTTGAATTAACTACATTGATTTCTATTAAACCTGTATTTTATTTTTATTTTTATTTTTATTTTTATTTTTACTGCTTAGAGTTTGTACTTGCAAATACAATGTACACTGCCATGCATGCAGAGAATGGTTTTCATCACTGAACACCAAGAAAGAACTTTTCTATCAATTTAGTAAAAAATTTTCATTTATTAACCGATAGAGATTAACTCGATAAAAACATGTGTTAAGTTTGTTTATTGATTTGCTGTTATGGAGTGAAAGAAATAAGCGGTGCTTCCAGGATAAATAACGTGTTTATTTAAGAGTCATTCGTGATATTTCTTTCCTCATAATCTCTTGGTTAAATATATTTCCGAATGCAAAACGACCAAAATTGGAGACGGAAGCAAACTTGCTAAAGTGTAGCCTGGAATTAATTTACAGTCAATTCACCAAATAAGGCTAAAAGGAAAGAGGGGATTTAGGGGGATAATCCAACACCAGCGCAAGGGAGACCGTGAGAAGAAACTCGAATTCAGTCGATGAGAAACAATATAGCAATGTGTAAACTTTTATTTTCTCTTTGACCGAATGATGTATGGGACTTTAATATTATAAATAAAATATGATTTATTTATTTATTAAAAGAAAAGAAATTTGTTTATTAACTTGTTCACCTGTGTTAAGTTTTAGTACTAGCACATAGTGATTAAAAAGAATGAATCCTATTTTCAGGAGAGGCTGTGATGATTCATTACCCAAGAGAGACAACTTATATCCAACTTTTAGAGGTCTGAGCAAACTAGGTTCAGTTTGGTGATCATAATTGAGTTGATTTGTAGCATTTATTTGCTGTGCTGGAAGTACTGAGATCACTTAAAACCCTATATTTTCTATGACCAACATAATTGGTTTAATGTGGTGTTTTATTTTTAGTAAAGGTAGAAGAAAATAGTAATAAAATCATATTTCAACAAGGAATAGTTATAAGGTTGATTTATGCCATTCATAGTGTTTGGTTGTGAATTCTTGTTGATCATAATAAATGTTATGATTAAATGAAATAGAACAACTCTGTTATTTGAAATAAATATAAAGGTTTGGAATTTCCCCATTGAGTTGGGAAAGTAGACTTTTTATAATTTATAAAGTGGAGACTAATGTAAACTATAAATGGAGACATGACTCAACCTTGATACATTAATGATAAAGAAAAAACCAAAGGACCATTAGTCTAGGGTATCTTGGGTCCGTGTGTTGAAAGAAATCACTGATTGAAGCGTCTTTCAAGTTTAAGTCACTAGTAAATGGGGGAAAGACTTGGAAGTAATTGACTTGGTGAAGATAAAGTTCTCACATATTCAGCCTTGAGGTAAAAAGGTCGAGGTCTTCATCCCATCACAAGGTCACGCCCCTTAACGTCCCTCCCCTATGTCAAAAAATATATATATATATATAAAATATGGAGAGAGAGAGAGGAAAAAAAAGACATAGTTTGTTTATCATATATACAAATAAATAAAGGTTTAGAATATGTCATAAAATGTTATAAAGATATGGAAATGGTCTCTCTTTGGCCTTTAATTCAGTATGAAAAAATCATAGGAACTGATTTGAAGTTTTATTTTCCCTATTAAATTGAATTGCACAAAAAGAATAATCAACAGAAACATTAAAGAACTTGTGAGACTTTTAGGATACATTTAAGCTCTATTTTGTTTCAAATAAATTGAAAAATTCAAATCTTTAAAGTGTTATTTTCTTTCACCATGTTATAATAGACAACAATTTTTAATATTTTTCAAAAAGAATAATAAAGATTTATATTTTGCAAAATAAATAAAAGAGGAGACTTATCTCTTTTTCTTAGCCATGCAAAATAATAAAAAAAAATAGTGAAGTTAATAAGAATATATAGTGTAAACTTACACATGGTCCTCATGGTATTGAAATTGATGGCTTTGTTTTATAGTTAGCAAGTAGACAATGTCTGTCTAGAGAAAGACATGGAGCAACCCCAACTGTATCTAACCTAATAATAAGCTCTAAAGATAAGTTTAACCAAATGCCACACAGCATTAAAACACCTACAACCCTCCCAACCTTCTATTTAATTTTTCACTTTGACTACAATGTGGAAACAAATGATCAAGTCATCACATGCTAAGTGTTTAAGAAGTGTTGTAAGGAGGGATGGATGTCCTTCTCCATCTCCCTTTCTAGAATGGTTGTAATAACTTAGTAAGGAAGTATGGGATTCAAGATGATATGATCTTCTTGCTCTTAAGTCATTAATGGCATTCAAAACCAGAGGAAGTTGGACAGCATGCAAGTTTGGTAACATGTCTGATGTGGCCAATTATAATTGGGCCAGCATGCAATGTATGTTAAGTGTCTGTATCACCTCTGTAATGTTTGAATAGGACTGTGGAATAGGCTGATGAGTCATTTGTGTACTATTCTAGTTTAGTTTGAATTGTCGCTTCCTCAAACTCATTTGAATAATAAATAAAAAAGATGAAGTCAAATGTTCAACTCACTAAAACAGGTGAAATTTTGATTGTTTGAATATATAAATATATGAGTTTTTTTTGTAGGCATGCTCTTGGAAATTATCGGTATTTCGTGTATATCCATAGAAAAAACTATAATTATGTGTATACCCTTAGGTTTCTGGCTTCATTGCTTATATACCTTTGGGTAATTAACATTAAATGTTCAACCACAAGTCAAGAAATGGCAGTTCTACGAAAAAAGAGATCATTATACCATTTACATAAATATTTTTGAAAAGTTCATCTGACTATAAATTAGGGCATAAATAGGGCATAATTAGGCCATAATGTCACTAATGTTGGAGTTTAAAGGGAAGAAGATGATTGAGACAACAAGAGAGAAGAACAAGTATGAAGAGAATGCTTCATATATTACTCGATGTTAACATAGTTTAACATTACATGCATGCATATAGACTTATAGTGTCTCTTCATGAAAAGACACACCTTGCTAAGTAATTGAAATGCAAACCAATTAATACAACTAACAACATGTGAACGTTTTACAATGTTCACTTAATGTTGAGATGTGATTGAAAAGTCAACTAGCTGCACAGGTGGCAATCTACATGGAGATTGAACTATGAGTTAGCAACATTTATAGTGCCATTATCTATGTGTAGAGTTAGTGTATCTAGTGGAGAAGACCTTCAGTTAATGTTCAATTATTATCTATGTACTATGTTATGTAATTTGGGTCTGTATGTATGTGTGAGTGTTATCTCTAATATGAAATTTGATTTTCTCTGGTGGTATCTGTGAATCTCTTTCTCTTCAATCAATCTCTTCTTCAGATTTACTACAACATACTGGTATCAGAGACTTGAGGATTCAAAGGCTGAACACACAACATGGGAAACAATGGTAATACTATGAGTGTTTCCAATCCCTCTCTGTCAATTTTCAATGGAGATGGTTATGATTTCTGGAGCATCAAAATGAAAACCTTGTTCAAATCTCAGGAGCTATGTGATTTGGTTGAACATGGGTTTGCTGATCCTGATGACGAAAACAGGTTGAGAGAGAAACGGAAAAAGGATGCTAAAGCCTTGTTTTTTATTCAACAAGTCGTGTACGAGTCAATTTTTACTTGAATTGCTACTGCTGCAACATCAAAAGAAGCATGGGGAATACTTCAACTTGAATTTCAAGGTTACTCCAAAGTGGTTGTTGTTAAACTTCAGACTTTGAGACATGATTTCGAGACATTGCAAATGAAGAACGGTGAAAGGGTGCAGACCTTTGGGTCTCGAGTATTGGCAGTGGTCAATCAAATGAGAGGATTTGAAGATAATATTGTAGAAGCAGTGGTTGTGGCTAAAGTGCTGAGAAGTCTTTATCCAAGGTTTGACTACATTGTGGCAGCTATTGAGGAGTCTAAGGATCTAAACAAACTAAGCATGGATGAACTGAGTGGTTCTTTGCAGGCATATGAAGTAATGATCAACCGATCATCCAAAAAAGGTGATGAAAGAGCTCTTCAAGTTCAAGTGAAAGGAGAAGCATCAAATGCAAGGGATGCAAGTACATTCAGAGGGTGTGGCAGAGGTTTTCTTCGAGGAAGATGACGTGGTAGAGGAAGAAGATGAGGTGCAGACCAGAGTTAGCATTTCAATGGTGCAGACCAGAGATAACGTTTAAATGGTGGTGCGGATCTGAGAAGAAACAAAACAATATTCAGTGCCATAATTGCAGGAAATATGACCATGTTAAAGCAAATTGTTGGTTTAAAGTTGCAAACAAGAATGATAAGAATGCAAATGTTGTTGTTGAAGAACAAGATGTGAGTAATTTATTCATGGCTCATAGTGATTTTGAAGAAGTTGCAGATAATATCTGGCATATCGACAATGGTTGCTCTAACCACATGTCAGGTGTAAGAGAGCTGTTCAAAGATCTTGATGAGTCACAGAAGATCAAGGTTCGACTTGGAGATGATAAAGAACTTTAAGTTGAAAGGAGAGGTACAGTTGTAATTAATACCTCTCAAGGAAAGGTGAAGATTCTTCATGATGTGCAATTTGTTCCTAGTCTTGCACACAACCTTTTGAGTATGGGGCAATTACTCTCAAGTGTATATTCAGTGTTGTTTGAAGATGATACTTGCCTCATTAAAGATAGAAGTACAGGACTGTAGCTTGTTAATATTCACAAAACAAAGAACAACATGTTTCCATTGGATGTGTCCAATGTTGGAAGTGTTAATCTGGTGATTACAGATCAAAAGGAGTCTATGTTATGGCATATGAGGTATGGGCATCTAAATTTCAAAAGTTTGAATTTGTTAACTCAAAGAGATAGGGTGCAAGGAATGCCGGGTGTAGTGAAAATAGATCACTGTGAAGCTTGTGTATATAGGGAGAAAAGTAGAAGATTATTTCCAACTGGCAAAGCATGGAGGGCTTCTATATGTCTTCAACTTATCCACGCAGATCTCTGTGGACCTATGTAAATAGATTCATTAGGTAAAAACAAGTATTTTCTTCTCTTTATAGATGATTACAGTCACATGTGTTGGGTGTACTTCATCAAATTCAAGTCAGAGACATTTGAATGCTTTTGAAGGTTCAAAGCTTTGGTTGAAAGACAATCAGGTCTTAAACTTATAACATTATATACAGATAGAGGAGGAGAGTTTGTGTCAAATGATTTCAGAGCTTACTGTGAAGAGCAAGGCATAAGAAGAGAACTTACAGCTCTATACACTCCACAGTAGAACGATATAGTTGAGAGGACCAATCTTACATTATTGTTGATGGAAAGGAGCTTACTGAAGTGCAAAGAGCTTCCCAACATCTTCTGGGCTGAGGCAGTAGCAGCTGCTGTTTATCTGATCAATATCTCACCCACTTGTGCAGTGTGAAATCAAACTCCTTTCGATGTTTGGTATGGTTTTAGACATTCTGTGAGTCACTTAAAAATATTTTGGTGTATTGCATTCACATTACTTCCTTCTCCTAATTTACAAAAGCCTGATAGTAAATCTGAGAAGTGTATTTTCATAGGCTATTGTAGTGAGTCAAAAGCCTATAAACTATACAATCCTATTTCTTGTAAAGTAGTCATTAGTAGGGATGTAATTTTCCAAGAAGATTCATGCTGGAGTTGGAAGTTAAACAGTGATGCAAATCAAAAGATTTCTTTGGAGGACATTGGAAGTTCAACTACAAATGTCACACCTTTCACAACTGTACTAGATAATTGCATTGCACCTCAGATGGAATCTACACCAAGTAGATATAATTCAGCAAGTTCATCAAATGCAAATGGTGGCGATTCAAGTGTAGGAGGAGTTTCTTCAACAGATGGTTCTTCCCCACAAAAAACAAGGTCATTAAGAGAGATTTATGAAAGTTGTTCTTTTGTTCTTACATATGATGAAGCTGCCAAGACCAAAGAATGACAGGAGGCTATGCTATCAGTGCTTGCAGCTATACAAAGAAATGATACATGAGAGTTAACTGATCTACCTGCAGACAAGAAGATTGTTGGATTGAAATGGATTTTCAAAACAAAATTGCATTCTGATGGGAGTATACAGAAGCACAAAGCTAGACTTGTTGCTAAAGGGTACTCACAACAACCAGGGATTGACTTTGAGGAGACATTCTCACCTGTTGCTAGAATGGAGACTATGCGTTTAGTTCTTGCTTTGGCAGCTCAATTGGAGTGGCCGGTGTACCAATTCGATGTGAAGTCTGCCTTCTTAAACGGAGATATACAAGAGGAGGTCTTTGTTGAACAACCCGAGGGTTTTACAGTTAAGGGTAGTAAAAGCAAGGTGTATAAATAAAAAAAAGCTTTGTATGGCTTGAGACAAGCTCCCAAAGCTTGGTACAACAAGATTGACAAGTATTTTCTACAGCAAGGCTTTGAAAGAAGTGAAAATGACCACACTCTCTATAAGAAGGTACATGGTGATAATTTACTGCTAGTTTACATTTATGTGGATGATATTATCTATATGAGTTCATCATAGGCACTTATTGAAGAGTTTAAGAGGGTAATGAAGAGCACCTTTGAGGTGACAGATCTTGGTATGATACATTACTTCTTGGGTTTGGAGGTGAAGCAAGGAGAAAGAGAAATCTTTGTTTTGTAGAAGAAGTACACTGAAGATCTACTCAAACAATTCAATATGCAGTATTGCAAGGCTGCAATCACTCCAATGAACACTAATGACAAGTTGCAGTCACTCAAACAACATGCTCCTGAAAACTATCAGTATTTCGTGTATATCCATAGAAAAAACTATAATTATGTCTATACCCTTAGGTTTCTGGTTTTATTGCGTATATACCTTTGGGTAATTAACATCAAATGTTCAACCACAAGTCATGAAATGGTAGTCTATGTACAAAGAGATCATTATACCCTTTGCATAAATATTTTTGAAAAGTTCATTTGACTATAAATTAGGGCATGATGTCACTAAAGATTGTAGGTGACTGACCTACCATTTAGTGCTCATGGAGAACAATGCTTGATATGTTGAACAGTGATTCAAAATTAATTTGACTTTATCTTATCCGGTAGTTTGATATTATCTGGAAGTTTCTAATAACATATCTTGTCTTATCTAGTGGTTTGTTAGTAGTGATATATTTTTTCTTATCTTAGTAGTGGTATATCTTATCTTATCCAATAGTTTGTATGGTTTTAGTATTTGGCATCAAATAAGATTGAATAAAAAGTCACCCCAAGCCTCATTATTCCTATCCCTTCTTTCCTTCTTCCCTTTTGTGAGCATCTAGTTTCTCCTTTCCTCCAACAAATTTAGTATCTAGAGCCAGGTTAAGTGTGAGAAGAGAGAAACGCCATAGCTAGCAACAATGCGATGGGTGCTACGCAACCACTTATTCTCATCTTTAAAGGTGACGGCTACCAGTTCTAGAGTATCTGTATGTAGACTCTATTCAAATCTCAACATATTTGGGACTTGGTGGAACACGGGTATGCAAATCCTGATGAAGAAAGCAGATTTAGGGACAACAAGAAGAAAGATTCCAAGGCGTTAGTGATTATTCAGCAGGTTGTGCATGATAGTGTCTTCTCACGAATCATAGCATTGACCACATCAAAGCAAGCTTGGTTGATTTTGCAGAAGGAGTTTTAAGGTGATTCAAAGATAATTGTGGTGAGATTGCAATCACTTCAATGTGACTTTGAAACCTTGATCATGAAGAGTGGAGAATTTGTTGCTGATTTTCTATCAAGAGTAACGACAATAGTCAGTAAGATGTGATCCTATGTAGAGAAGATTACTGATCAGACAATTGTGGAAAAGGTATTGAGAAGCTTGACTCCCAAATTCGATCACATAGTTACTGGAATAAAAGAATCTAAAGATTTGTCAAATTTTTTTCCTTTGGTGAACACTTGTGGTCATTGCAAGCACATGAGGCATGAATTAATCGATCACTTGAAAAGCTTGAAGAGATGGCATTTCAAGTGAAGGAGGCAACCACAAACATTGGAGAAGTTGAAAGGTCAACAAGTAAAAGCCGTGGAGGAGGAGCATTCCATAGTCGTGGTCCTAGTCGTGGTAACGGAAGAGGCAAAAATCACTTCAATGGGCAACGACAACCTAATGAGTAAAGAAACAACAAGAGTGGCATTCAAATGCCATCATTGCAAGAAATATGGGCACATGAAAGCTGATTGTTGGTATAAAGACCAACAAGTAAATTTTGCAATAATAAATAAATAGGAAAGTAAGCTTTTTTTGGCTCAATTCAGTACTAACCATAAGTCAAGCATTGTGTGGTTTAAATCCATGTTTACTTAGCTTGATGAGACACAAAAGATGAAGGTGCAGCTTGTAGATGACAAAGAGATGCAAGTTGAAGGGAAAGGTACAATGGCATTGAAACTACACATGGAAACATAAAGCTCTTTCATAATATTCAATTTGTACAGGATTTAGGATATAATCTGCTAAGTGTGAGGCAATTACTGGCTGGTGGATATTCTTTATTATATGACAATGATGCATGTGTTTAAAGACAAGCACTCAGGCTATACGTTGATTAATATCAATATGACTCAAAACAAGATGTTCCTGTTTGAAGTTTTAAGCATGAGGAGTTTTGTTTTTGTTGCCGGTAGAAAAGATGATTCAAAGCTATGGCACCTGTGATATGGACATCTTAATATCAAGGGTCTGAATTACTAAGTGAAAAATGTATGGTTTTTGGAGTACCCAAAATTGGTTATGTTGAATTATGTATGCTTTGGTAAATTCTCAATTTCGTCATAGACTTGATGAAAAATCTGAAAAATGTATTTTTATTGGCTATTGTACACAATCCAAAGCATATAGATTATATAACCCTCTTAGTGGCAAGATTTTAATTAGAAGGGATGTAATATTTGATGAAAGTGCAAGGTAGGCTTGGTATGGAAGTAATGAGATGATGCAACAACAAACTCCTATGCCAATTGAAGTCTCTCCAAATGAAAGTCAAGAGCCAACTGCTATAAATTCACCAACTGGTTCCTCTGCAGCCTCACCAAGCAAAAACGTACTCTTCATCCACTCATGAAGAGTCTTCAGATGAAACTCCACCAAGAAAGTTTAGATCTTTAACTGACATATATGAATCTTGTCAATTTGCTCTTACTATTTCAGATACTTTAATCTATAAAGAAGCAACTGAAAAAGAAGAATGGCAAAGAGCAATGATAGAAGAATTGATAGCAATTGAAAAGAATGAAACATGAGAGATGGTGGACTTACCGAAGGGCGAAAATACAACTGGTTTGAAGTGGGTATTCAAAATGAAATTTTGTGTAGATGGAAGCATACAAAAACACAAAGCTTGACTTGTGGAAAAAGGGTATGTACAATAATATGGTATTGGCTTTGAAGAAACATTTTCTCCAGTAGCTCATTTCGAGACTAAGAAGTCTTCGCATTGGTTGCCACAATTACAATGGCATGTTTATCAATTTGATGTCAAGTCAGCATTTTTAAATAGAGATTTACAAGAGGAAGCTTACATAACTCACCTAGAAGGTTTAAAAATAGAATATAATGAGAGACAAAGGTGTATAAGTTGAGAGAGGCGTTGTATGAATTGAAGCAGGCTCCTAGAGCATGGTACAACAAAATTGATGGATACTTTCAGCAAAATGGGTTCTTATGGAGTGAGAATGAGGCCACTCTCTACCTGACGAAGGAAGGTAAAAATGATTTCATTATTATTTGTCTTTATGTTGATGATATCATTTATACAAGCTCCTCTAGTATTCTTGTAGATGAGTTTAAATCATGTATGATGCATGAGTTTGAGATATCAGATATGAGTGTACTGCATTATTTTCTTGGTCTTTAAGTTCAACAAGCAGAAGATGAGAATTTTATTTCTCAAAGAAAATATGCTAAGGATCTTCTTAAGAAATTTGGCATGCTTAATTGCAAGCCTCCAGCTACACCCATGAATATCAATAAAAAATTACAATGTGAAGATGGTGCAGAGATAGTTGGTGCTTAAAGATTTAGAATCTTGGTTGGATGCTTAATATTGCATTTTCTATTGGTGTAATTTCCAAGTTTATGCAACATCCTTCAAAGCTTCATTTTGGAGCAACAAAGAGGGTTATGCGTTATATTGCTAGAACTATGGATTATGGGATTTGGTACTCAAAAGTTTCCACTTTCCGATTATATGGGTTTATTGACAGTGATTGGGCTAGTTTGTTGGATGACAGGTGGAGCATGTCACCAAATATCTTTACTCTTGGATCAGGAGCAATCACTTGGAGCTCAAAGAAGCAAGCCACAATAGCATTTGTCATCCTCAGAAGCTGAGTATGTTGCAGTCACTTCAGCAGCTTGTCAAGCTATTTGGTTGAGGAGAATGTTGGGAGAACTTCAACAAAAGCAAGGAGCAATAGAGATATTCGGTGACAATAAATCAACAATCTCAATGACAAAGAATCCAGTTTTTCATGGTAGAACAAAGCACATTAACTTTCATTTCCATTTCATTCGTGATTTAGTTATGAAGGAGGATATTACTTTGAAATATTGCAACATAAATGAAAAGTTGGTTGATGTGCTTGCCAAGGCTCAGTCAAAAGAGAAGCTGATATACTTCAAATCTTTACTTGGTGTATGCAACTTTGAATCAAGGGGTAGTGTTGGAAAAGTGATTCAAAATTTGACTTTATCTTACTCGGTAGTTTGATATTATTCGGAAGTTTGTAATATCTTATCTTATGTTGTAGTTTGTTAGTAGTGATATATTTTATCTTATTTTAGTAGTGGTATATCTTATCTTATCTAATAGTTTGTCTGGTAATTTGTTAGAGGCTTGTCTTTTCATCTGTAAGCCTATAAATAGTCAAGTGTATTTTAGTATTTGTCATTGATAAGATTGAATAAGAAGTAGCCCCAAGCCTCATTACTCCTGTCCCTTCTTCCCTTCTTCCCTTTTTTGAGCCTTTGTTCTCTCCTTTCCTCTAACATGGTATGTCCAATTTTAGTACTTTAGAGAAGATAAAAGCCCTATATTGTTTTGTCTCGGCCAGTCAAACTGTTAAGCTTTGCCTTGTTTCTCAACTTGTTTAAGAAAGCCTAGTTAATTTTATTAGCCATTCAAATTAAGCTTTGTTGAAGAGATGTAATGATGAAGATGGATTTAATAGAGATGTAGTCTCAAGGCACGTTACAATATTGCTCTCCTTAAGGATAAATTAGCCCCTACCAATTTTGAAGTACAACGGGTTATAAGCAAATTTCCTTTAGGATACAACAGAACTTCTCCTTTCACTTGCACTTGTACTGACAAAAGTAAAACCTGTGAAAAAAATAGAAAATAAGAATCTTAATCAGAATTTTGATGCTCTGTACGGAACACCAAATTTCGTGATACTTTTAGAGAGAAGTGTAGAGAGGGAGAGTGAATGCTTTGTAAATTGTTATGTTTCCTTTGGAATTCCCATAAGCTATTTATAGCCAATGGTGCACCCGTTGAGATGGGACACAACCCATCAAGTACATAAGTCATGTCCTTTCCAATGGGTAATACCCCTTTGGATGAGTCATTGAGTTGTGTCCATCCGGATGGGTCACATCCTTCTCTCTTTGTATCTTTTCATGTGTCCCTCACCCTTCTCTACACCCTTTCATAAAACCCTGTGATGCAGGAGAGCCCGAGTCAGATGATGTCGAGTTGTCTGATTGCACCATGAGAACTTTGGCATACCACGACTTGGCTGACCGACTTAAGGCTGAAGGTGATCGAGCCAACTCCGGAATTGGGGAGCACTTTGGACACGTTTCGGTATTTTGGCCATAACTTTGGCTACGGATATCGGATTCGTGCGCTCAACCCCAATTCGGAAAGCTCATCTCGACACGCACACCCTTTCTTTATCCTCAAATTTCACTGTTTTCCCCGTCATTTCTTCGTTTCTTGGTGTTTTTTTTTCCATTTTTGGCAATACTTCGTATGCCAATTTAGGATAGGATATGAATCCGATTTGAACTTGGATTTTTAGGAGTTATCTGTTTTATTTAGTTATTTTAGAATTAGATAAGTTTTCCTATTGGACCAAAATTTGCCGATTTGGGCAAATTTGGATAAGAAAATAGAATTTCTAGGTTATCTAGGTTAGTTTTTTTTTAGCTATTTAAACCCGGCTTGTGGGTTGAATTTTATTCATTGATTATTGAGTTATATTTTCCTTTTAAAGTTTTAGAGACTTTTCTTCTCTGTTTGTCCTCCCTTTTTCTTGCTCTTTTATCAATCCCCCCTGTTTACCACCGCCCACAGGTAAATCACTACCCTGCCCGGCGTCAGTTGGTATCAGAGATCATCTTCTTCCTGTAGCCTCGACATCAATTGCTGGAGGTCGTGGTGGCCGTAGTGGTTGTCGTGGTGGACATGTTCCGGCAGAGGAAGGTCCGTCTCGAGACCCAATCGCCTTAGAAGCGATGAACGAGGATCTGCAGAGACAAGTAGCGGAGTTGACCCAACGGTTGGTGGCGCAAGATTTGGGGGATCTTGAGGTTTCAGACCACAACTCCGAGTCTACCTTCGTCAACCCCTATTCCCTGCGTGGGCAGTCCAGAGAGCACCGTGTACGAGAGGAGCGTCAAGGAGATCTTGGCTTTCAGATGGAATTGCAGAATTTCTTTGGAACCCTACATGCTTTGAAGTCTTCATCATTTGGTGAGCGAGGTCGAGAGGATATTTGAGTACAAGAAGGTCCACGATGCGTGCGAAGGTGAGGCTAGTTGCCATCAAGTTGAAGGGCGAGCATCCAGCGTGGTGGGGCATTTGCGGTGTTTACGGGATTGGCAAGGCAAACCAAAGATCATAGATTGGGACAAAATGAAGAAGAAGATGAAGGGGAACTTACTCCCCTTTGGCTACACCCAAACCTTGTTTCAATGACTTCATACGTTGAGACAGTGAGCAAGATCGGTAGATGAGTACACAGAGGACTTCTACCAATTGATCGCGCAGAATGACTTATCCGAGACGGAGGAGCAACTGGTGGCTCGATATATGGGAGGTCTGCGCCAACCACTGCAAGATGTTCTCAGTCTACACTCATTATGGACTGTTTCGGAGGCATACCAGCATGCCCTCACTGTTGAAAAGCAGCAGAATAGAAGACCACCAATCAGGAGTGATCAGAGTAGCCGGATAGCTCGCCCTCAAGCACCCCGCCCAGTCCAGCAAGCAACGTCAGGTAGTTCTAACTCTGGTGTTCATTGTTATAGATGTGGTGAGCAGGGGCATAAATCACCCGAGTGTCGGAAACCTACTAGTCAGAAGGGCATGAACCTGATGATTGAAGAGATTGAGGCTGAGGAGGCTGAGAAACCAATTTATGATGATTATGGCGATGATGATGAGGCTGGTGACGTGCTGATTGGGGATGGCCATGAGACCCTCGTTGTTCACAAGAGTCTGCTGGCACCCAAGGATGAATCAAGGGACGACTAGCTGAAAAACAACATCTTCCACACCACCTGCACAGTGGCCAACAAGGTTTGCAATGTGATCATCGACAGTGGTAGTTGTGAGAACGTGGTGTCTGAAGACGCTGTCCAGAAGTTACAGTTGAAGACGGAGCGACATCCGAAGCCCTACAATCTTTCATGGCTGAACAAAGGCACCAAGGTAAAAGTAGATCGGCGATATCTCGTGTCTTTCTCCATTGGGCAGGGGTACTTTGATAATGCATGGTGCGACATCGTGTCAATGGATGCTTGTCACCTACTACTGAGGTGACCATGGCAGTACGATCAGAGCGTACTTCACGATGGAAGGAAGAATACTTATTCCCTCAGCATCAAGGGAAAAAGGATCGTGTTGGCACCTCCCCAAGAAGAAAAGCCTCCTACTCCGGTAACCAATACTAACCTACTTTCTATGTCCAGATTTTTAAGCGGGATCAAGCAGGGCGTTGTAGTCTATGCACTGCTACCTTGTATGCATAGTGCCAGCGAGACATGGATCGAGATGCACTTGTGAAGTCACGGCGATTGCTCCTGGAGTTCGCGGACTTGATGCTAGAGGAACTTCCCCTAGGACTCCCACCTATGAGGGATATCCAACACCAGATAGATCTTGTGCTAGGATCGAGCTTGCCGAACCGACCAGCATACCGCCTTTGTCCCAAGGAGGCCGAAGAATTGCAGCGGCAAGTGGAGGAATTATTAAGGAATGTCTACATCTGAGAGAGCATGAGTCCCTACGCAGTTCCAACCCTGTTGGTGCCAAAGAAGGATGGCTCGTGGCGCATATGTATAGACAGCCGAGCAATCAACAAAATCACCATCAACTACAGCTACCTCATCCCCCGCCTGGATGACATGTTGGATCAGCTATCCGGCTCGAAGGTCTTCTCAAAAATTGATCTGAAGAGCGGATACCACCAGATCAAAATACGGCCTGCAGATGAGTGGAAGACGGCGTTCAAGACACAACATGGACTGTACGAGTTAATGGTGATGCCTTTTGGGTTCTCCAACGCCCCCATCACATTCATGCGATTCATGCACCAGGTTTTGAGACCGTTTATGGGCAAGTTTGTGGTGGTCTATTTTGATGACATCCTCATCTATAGTCCGAGTTGGTCCTCACACTTTGACCATCTTCGCGCTGTCTTTGAGTTGCTGAGAACGGAGCCCCTGTTCGTTAGTCGAAAGAAGTGTTCCTTCTTCACCACTTCTGTGACCTTCTTTGGTTTTGTTTTTTCTAGTGACAGTGTTCATGCAGATCAATCAAAGATCGATGAAATCTTGGAGTGGCCTAGATCGAGGACCTTGCATGATGTTCGAAGCTTCCATGAGCTGGCCTCGTTCTACAGAAGATTCATCCGGAACTTTAGCATGCTGATTGCCCCCATCACAGAGTGTCTCAAGGGGCATGATGTCAAGTGGACGTATGAGGCCGAAACTAGCTTCCACCTGGTCAAACAGAAGATGACTGAAGCACCGAAGCACCAGTTCTCGTACTTCCTGACTTCGACAAAGTATTTGAGGTCAATTGTGATACATCTGGAGTTGGCGTTGGAGGTGTTCTTAGCCAGTCAGGATGACCAATAGCTTTCTTTAGCGAGAAGCTGTAGGGGTCAAAGAAGAACTACTCCACTTATGACCTGGAGTTTTATGCCATAGTTCAGTCACTGAAGCATTGGAGCCACTACCTCATACAGAAGCAGTTCATCCTATTCACTGATCATGAAGCCCTGAAGTACATCAATGGCCAACACAAACTGAGCAGGCGGCACGCTAAGTGGGTGGCGTACTTGCAAGAGTTCACCTTTACTTTGAAAAATCAAGCAGGAAGCCTTAACCGTGTAGCAGATGCTTTGAGCCGCCGTAGTTCTCTTCTCACCACAATGAGCGCCAAAGTTGCAGGGTTTGAAGCTTTCACGGATATGTATGCGGATGATCCTTCCTTCGGGCGGATCTTTCAGGAGGTAACCGATGGACATTGTCATGATTTTATTTTGCATAATGGTTACCTGTTATGTGGCCTGCAGCTGTGCATCCCCGACTATTCATTGCGACAATAGATCATGAGCGAACTCCATAATGAAGGGTACTTTGGTCGTGATAAGACCTACACCCTCATAGCTGTAGACTTTTATTGGCCGAAGTTGTCACATCTCACTTTGTGGAGCACTGCTTTGTGTGTCAGCGGGTCAAAGGAGTTCTCACCAACGCAGGCCTATACACTCCCTTGCCAGTCCCTGAAGCCCCTTGGCTTGACGTCAGTATGGATTTTGTTCTTGGCCTTCCTCGTACCCAGGGGGCCTCAAACTCTATCATGGTGGTGGGTGACAGATTTTCCAAGATGACCCATTTTATAGCTTGTTGAAAGACTATGGATGCTACCCGCATTGCATATCTTTACTTTCGAGAGGTTGTTCGCTTGCATGGTATCCCTCGCTCCATCATATCTGATCGTGACACCAAGTTCGTTAGCCTCTTCTGGAGAAGCTTCTGGGGAAAATTGGGGACGCAGTTGAACTTTAGCAGTGCATACCACCCCCAGACAGATGGCCAGACTGAAGTTGTGAACCTGAGTTTGGGCAACCTATTGAGGAGTTTGGCTGGAACTAAACCGAAGCAGTGGGATCTGGCACTACCTCAAGCCGAATTCACCTACAATAGATCGAAGAATCGGACTACCGGCTTGAGCCCATTCGAGGTTGTCTATGGGCGGAACCCATCAGGAGTACTTGATCTCACCCCTGTCCCACGAATTGGTCGTGTTCATTCCTGAGCTGATGAGATGGCTGAGCATCTTCGGGTTATTCATGAGCAGGTCAAGTTAGCTATTCAGGAGAGTAATACCAAGTACAAGGTGAATGTAGACAAACGGTGGCGTCAGGTGCTATTCGATGAGGGCGACTTAGTGTGGGTTGTCCTCACTCGAGATCACTTCCACAATGGTGAGTATAACAAGCTCAAGGAACGAAAGATCGGACCCTGTGAAGTGCTGCAGAAGATCAATGACAATGCATACCGGTTGCGCCTCCCCAGTTATTTGAAGTCCTCTGCCATCTTCAATATGAAGCATCTGAGCCCTTGCTTTGTTGAGTTGACTGATTATATTATGAACTCGGGGGCGAGTTCTTTCCAACCCGGGGAGGCTGATGTAAGAGAGCTCGAGTAAGACGATGCCGAGCTGTCTGATTGCACCATGAGAGCTTTGGCATACCATGACTTGGCGGACCAACGTAAAGGAGGAAGGTGATCAAACCAAGTCCGAAATTTCGGAGTACTTTGGACACGTTTCGGTATTTTGGCCATAACTTTGGCTACCGATATCAGATTCGCACGCTCAACCCCAATTCGGAAAGCTCGTCTCGATGCGCACGTGGAGTCTATCTAGCTTTGTTCGATGGACCCTTCCTTCATCCTTAAATTCCACTGTTTTCCCCGTCATTTCTTTGTTTCTCGGTGTTTTTTTTTTCCATTTTTAGCAATACTTCGTATGCCAATTTAGGATAGGATATGAATCCGATTTGAACTCAGATTTTTAGGAGTTATTTGTTTTATTTAGTTATTTTAGAATTAGATAATTTTTTCTATTGGACCAAAATTTGCCGATTTGGGCAAATTTGGATAAGAAGAAAGAATTTCTAGGTTATGTAGGTTAGTTTTTTTTTAGCTATTTAAACCCAGCTTGTAGGTTGAATTTTATTCATTCATTATTGAGTTATATTTTCCTTTTAAAGTTTCAGAGACTTTTCTTCTCTGTTTGTCCTCCCTTTTTCTTGCTCTTTTATCAATCCCCCGTGTTTTAAAGTTGGTACTAGCGGCCAGAGTAGGGTAGTGATTAACACAGGCGATAGAAAACATGGGGGGATTGATAAAAGAGCAAGAAAAAGGGAGGACAAACAGAGAAGAAAAGTCTCTGAAACTTTAAAAGGAAAATATAACTCAATAATCAATGAATAAAATTCAAGCCACAAGCCAGGTTTAAATAGCTAAAAAAAACTAACCTAGATAACCTAGAAATTCTATCTTCTTATCCAAATTTGCCCAAATCGGCAAATTTTGGTCCAATAGAAAAACTTATCTAATTCTAAAATAACTAAATAAAATAGATTACTCCTAAAAATTCGAGTTCAAATCGGATTCATATCCTATCCTAAATTGGCATACGAAGTATTGCCAAAAATGAAAAAAAACACCGAGAAACGAAGAAATGACGGGGAAAATAGTGGAATTTGAGGATGAAAGAAGCATCCATCAAGCAAAGCTAGATAAACTCTACGTACGTGTCGAGATGAGCTTTCCGAATTGGGGTTGAGCACGCGAATCCGATATCGGTAGCCAAAGTTATGGCCAAAATACCGAAACGTGTCCAAAGTGCTCCCCAATTCCGTACTTGGCTCGTCGACTACCTCGCTTTACGCCGGTGCGCCGCAAGTCATGGTATGCCAAAGCTCTCATGGTGCAAGTAACTGACATCATCGTTTTACTCTGCCTCCCGCATCACCCCTGGAAGTGGCAAGATAGCGATTATTCTACCTGCTAGCTGCAACAACTAGATCGCCAAGGAAGAACATGAGAAGGAAAATATCTCTAAAATTTGAACAAATATTATTAAGATCAAGGCTAATGAGAAAACTGGTCCATAATTCATACTAAATAGATTAAAACTCTAGAATCCCTCTTTGTTTTGGAAATTTTGTCAAAAATAGCAAAAATCCATAATTATTCAAACTTGAAATTCAAAACAAGCCAAATAATGAGCCAATAAATCTAGACCAAATCAGAATCAAATCATGCCCTAAGTTGACAATTGATTTATTACCAAAGATAGTAAAAAATATTTAAATGGTGATCCTGCGGGGATACAATGGAATTTGAGGTTGAAAATGACATCCACCGAGCGTAACTCGTAGTGAAAGTTATGGCCAAATGACTGAAACACATCATCTAGCTCAGATCCTCCAACATCAAACGCCCAAGGTTGGAAAAAAAAAACTCATCCTCAAGTTCATAGGAGAGTCATTAGAATCCACAAAACAAGAACTTAGGTTTTTCACATTAAAAATATCGAGAAATCTTCAAGTGACTTAGAAGGCATAGCGATATAAGCATTATCAACGATCTTTTTGCGATTATCTCATAGGATCCAATCTCCACGCTCCTTGAGGTACGCTTATAGTAAACCTTTGTTAAACTTCAATTGCATCCTTTTTTCCCCACAAGCTCTTCCAAAAATGATTGATAAACTTGGTGTCACGATTTGAAGTGATGGATAGAGGAACACCATGCAAACGCACAACCTCTTTGAAGTAGAGATGGGCGATTCAGGTGGCATCCTTCTTTGGAAATTGAAAAAGGGATGGATCAAGGAACTATCTTTCCTTCGCACTAACAGGGTAGGGGTTGTACATGGGCTTATACTCTCTCGGATATAGCCACTCTTCAACCACTCTTCCACTTATCATTGCATCTCTTTAGCCTCCTTGGGACTGAGGCGATACGCCTGTTGCTTAAGCAAACTCAACCCCTCCCAGTGTCGAAGCTCTGTTCTTCTACTGAAGCCCCTAGGGAGACGATCCTTGTTTCTCCACACGTAGGCCTTGATGCTTCCCATATCCTCTGTCTCCCTATCTATCCGGAACAAGGTCAAATTGATGTTGAATATCCCTTATAGGTGGTAGGCCAGGAGGAAGATCCTTTGGCATCAATTCAGAGAACTATATTAGCAGCCGTTGTACCCCTGCTGGTAAATCTGGATCCATGGTTGTCATACTATTCCTGCAAGGTAGTAGAGTATAGACCACGTCTCCACGCTCTATCTTGTCTAAATCCCTGGACATAGAAAGCATATTACTATTTTCAGCTACCAGGGTAGGAGTGGGTTGCTTCCCATTGAGATGCCAACACATTGCTAGTCTCATCATTATCATACAACACATTGATAACACTCTTGTGAATGACTAGAGTCTCATGGTCATCTTGATACAATACATCATTAGTCTCATCATTGTCATACACCTGTGGCTCACCAATCTCCCCCTCTTCATCATCATACACGAGTTCGCCAATGTCCTCCTTATCATCGTTATACACAGGCTTGCCAATCTCTGCATTCTCATCTGCTACGTCTTCCTCAATCAACAAATTTTTGCCTTCTTGACTAGCAGGTTTCCTGTAATCAACCGCTCTATGTCCATATTCACCACAACGAAGACATATAATAGTAGGGTTGGAATTACTCTGATTGGTTGTTAGTCAGGATGGGAATCTTGAGGGTGAACTGGCTAGCTGTTTTGATGGCTCCTGATCACTGGCATCCTGTTATGTTGTGTGTAGCTGAAGGGAAAGAAGTGACCCTTCATCTTCTTCCTCATCTTCTCCTAATTAGTGATCTTGGCCTTGTCCTGCCTGTCTCATGAGCGTTGCAGTTGCTCCCGCCACACAGATGCTCTACCTTTGAGTTTGATGGTGACCAGTTTCACTTTCATGCGATCGGAAACTTCCTTGTAATCAAAGATACACTCAACTTCGATCAAACAATCAATGAATTCCTCAACCTATAGCGTACCACAAAATTCGAGTAGATCGACTCAAAAATCGAGATCTCCATAACGTTCCTCCCACCCATTATGCTCTTGGAATAGGGCATGTTGGTGATATTGGTTCACAAAAGTGGAGTCAAAATCATGATATAGGATCTCACGATAGTCGACATTGAGAGCCGCTAAGCGCCTGGTTAACTCTGCGACTTGTCTCTACAAATCCTCGATCATCACCTCCTATATGCTACAATCAAGGTATTGGACTTCCTTATTCGAAACCTGCCCACGATGATCACGACCATGACCACCAACCATTAATGCTGATGAGATCTCACCCTAGGAAGATACTGAAGCTCTGAGCAAAATAGTGATTATTCTATCAGCTAGTTGCAACTATTGGGATCACCAAGGAAGAACATGAGAAAAACCCCACATAGAGAGAAATATCTCTAAAATTCAAAAAAATATTGTTAAGATCAAGGCTAATGAGAAAATTAGTCCACAAGCCGAACTAAATAACTTGAAACTTTAGAGTCCTACTATTTCAAAATTTGCCAAAAATAACAAAAATCCAAAATTATTCAAATTTGAAATTCAAAACAAGCCAAATAATTAGCCAAAAATTCTAGACCAAATCAGAATCAAATTATGCCCTAAATCAACAGACAATTTATTACCTAAAATAGTATTAAAAAAATCAAAACCATGATACGCGGAGAAACAACGAAATTTGAGATTAAAAATGAGATCCAACAAGTATAACTTGGTGACCACGGTGTGCGCGCCTAAATGAGCTTTCCGGATTGATGTCATATGTGTGATTCTGTCAATTATAGCCAAAGTTATAGTTAAAAACAACTGAAACACATCATCTAGCTCTGATCCTCGTACATCAAACTCTTTCATAAAATTCTTTTATTATAAAAATATTAACAAGGCCTTTGGTGTAGTTAGTAACGCTCTGCATGGAAGGAGAAAAGAGGAGAGGTAAAAGAGAAGCGAAAATAGAGAAAAGAGGAAGAAAAGATAAGAGAAAAGGAAATGGTATAAAAGATATTTCCTTGTCCATGCTTTAAATTTAAGCATAGTTACAACCTTTGGGTTGACAGTAGTTAACCAATTTCAATATAAGAGTATAAATTAAATAGAAAATTTAGGGTATATTTGTAATTATGGTTTTCCAGTGATATAAACACAATTAGAATACTTTTGAGTGATAAATAGACAATTCCCCTTAAATATATACATTAGTATTGAGCATGAACCTTACACACGTACTAATTTTTATAATACTAACTTAAATATATGTAATAATAATTTAAATATAAGAGTGGAGTTGCATTAGTAAAAAATAAAAGTTGAATAAAACCATGATTGAATAAATTTAAATATATTTTGATGAGTATTTATTTATTTATTTATTTATTTTTTGATGAGTATTTTGAAGAAAGTATAAGGGTGAATTCAAGAATATTGTGCATAGTATGATACCGTAAGAATTCTAAATTCACAAGCTAAGATTAGGAACAAAAATATACATTTTGGATACCTAAGTGATTTGTTGGGGCACCTAAAATTTGCACTTTTATATCAAATTTTGGTTTGGAGAACTGAAAGATGTAGTTTAGGTTTGACATAAGTTTGTGTAAAATTTGTAATTTTATATTTAAGAAGACTTTTCGTTTATGTTATAATTTTGTCAATTTTATTATTTTCAAAAGTTTAGATTAAATATGTAAATATTAGAACATAATTCAAAAATATATTAGACAATCAGACTCAGACCAACCTTTTTTTCTAGAAAACAAAGGTGTGGCAAGGTTTCTTGTGTCACGCCCAAACCTAATTTGGGATCTTTGGTAGGGCCGTGATATCACGTATGGGGATGGGCCCTGTTGTGTATGTAAGGCCTTAGAACCTGTGTTATTATAAATACTTGAATAATATAATTTTTATTACTATTAATCAAATGCTAGGTCCAACATCCAACAAACATTACATATGGAAAGGTTCTATAAAACACTCTAAAGTTATTCCACATAATCAAATTTGGGTCCAAACTGATGCCGGGCAGGGTAGTGATTAACCTGCGGGCGGTGATAAACAAGGGGGATTGATAAAAGAGCAAGAAAAAGGGAGGACCAACAGAGAAGAAAAGTCTCTGAAACTTTAAAAGAAAAATATAACTCAATAATCAATGAATAAAATTCAACCCACAAGCCGGGTTTAAATAGCTAAAAAAAAACTAACCTAGTTAACCTAGAAATTCTATCTTCTTATCCAAATTTGCCCAAATTGGCAAATTTTGGTCCAATAGAAAAAAACTTATCTAATTCTAAAATAACTAACAAAACAGATAACTCCTAAAAATCCGAGTTCAAATCGGATTCATATCCTATCCTAAATTGGCATACGAAGTATTGCCAAAAATGGAAAAAAACACCGAGAAACTAAGAAACGACAGGGAAAACAGTGGAATTTGAGGATGAAGGAAGGGTCCATCGAGCAAAGCTGATGGACCCCACGTGCGCGTCGAGACGAGCTTTCCGAATTGGGGTTGAGCGCGTGAATCCGATATCGGTAGCCAAAGTTATGGCCAAAATACCGAAACGTGTCCAAAGTGCTCCCCAATTCCGGACTTGGCTCGATCACCTTCCGCCTTTACGTCGGTCCGCCAAGTCGTGGTATGCCAAAGCTCTCATGGTGCAATCAGACAGCTCGGCATCATCTGACTCGGGCTCTCCTGCATCACAAACTAACAAAAAAAAAGTACTAATAGCTGAGCAAGGGTCCTAAGACTCTATCTACCCCCAACTACCTACTCCTCAGCATCTGAAAAAAAAGCCTAGAGATTAATGAGTTTGGGAGCTCAGTAAGAATCCACTATATCCTGAGTGAGCATATTTTTTTTTTTGTTTTTTTTTTTTGACAAAGTGGATAAACAACATTCTTTTTTTTAAAGTTAAAAGTAGGTAGCAAAGAAACAACAACAAAACCCAAAAATTGGGTGCAATACAACAAGTCCTTTGTTGGACCTAGGGATCCGGGAGGGGATTTTCCAAGGTTGGTGGTCTGGCCGCCGCAGGGTGTGTCTCCTCCGAAGTGCCTCCATCGGAGGTCACTTCTTCAAAGTCTGCATCCGGGGGTCTCAGCGGATGCTCTTCTCTGGTAAGAGCGAGGCTGATTATGACCATGTCCTTGAGGGCTTGTAGTTGCACTTGTTTGCTGGCATGCGTGTACTCGATCCATGAAAGGGTGAGGAAATCCACCTGACGGATGACTCGCTTATAAACGCATCGTTTATGAGTGAAGCATCGTCTGTTCCTCTCCAGCCACAGGTTCCAGGTGACCGCCATCGCGAGCAGCTGCCATCCATTTTGGAGGTCTATTCTCAGTCTCTTGCCGATGGATGACCTCCCCCATAGATCTTGTATCTTGTTAGGGGGGGTGTCGATTCCCAAGAGTCGCGCATAATGCGACCAAATTCCTAGTGTGTAGTTGCAGTTGGTGAATAGGTGGTCGGTAGTCTCTTCCTGGACGTCGCATAGGTAGCAGAGTGTTCTGTCACCTTGCCAGTTTCTCTTTGCAAGATTCTGGAGTGTGGGAAGTTTGTCTTCCAACGCTAACCAGGCAAAGAGTTTGACCTTCTCGGGGGACACCTGAGTCCAGAAGGAAGTAGGTAGATGGCTTCTCGTGCCTCCATCGATTCTGAATTGATATAGTGATTTAACTGTGAACTCCTTGTTGGTTGTAAGTCGCCATCCCCTAATATCTTCCAGTTGTGTTTCCCCTCCCCTGAGGTGCTCTTGTAGTACCTGGAGGGTCTCTAATGCCCCTTGTGACAGGGGCCCCGGTTTAAGTAGCGGCATTCCTCTTTCCTGTAGTCGCCGTGCTTCGTTGATGGAGAGACATGGTCGGGTCCACAGAGTATGAAACTCTGGACAGATGCCAGCCGGGCTTTGATCGTTCACCCTGTAAAAAATGATAAATTTAAAAATCTGTATTCTAATTTATTTCAAATTATTTCAATGACAAGAAAAGCACATCAAAAGCTCTATCTCTATCTACTTAATTATATTTTCGAATAAGTGAGATTTTAACTAGAACTTTATAAAATTCTTTTCGTCTCTATATGTTGTCGGATGATTGTAAATAAACTTTTACTATAGTTCTAAATCAAACCAAATTGATGAAAAATAATTCTTTAGAAAAAGAATTCATCATAGAACTTTATCTTGTTTATAAAATAATGACATTATGCAGAAACATGACAATAGAAACATTAAAACGTCTACAAGGAAAAAGTAGAATCAAGGCTTTTAGAAATTAGAAAGATTTTAAAAAAAACATAAAACATGAATCTAGAAAAAACAAAAATTAATTATTTGAGTTGCAAAGAGAACTAAGAACCAAAACTATCTTTAACATGCAATCAAGGTATAAGAAGTTTTTTACCAATATAAATTCAAACTTTAAAATCTTTATTTTAGTTAGTTAAAATTATTTCATTCACTACCAAATATCATCGATTAGGAGCTCTATCCTAATCTACTTTAATTTTTTTGCTAAAATAATGAGATTATGACTTGAATGAAGTTCATTTCCTTCAATAGACAAGGAAGGATCTATTGCAATAATTATAGCATGACTTCATCTTTTTATACTACCAATTATAATCGATTAGGAGCTCTGTCCTAATCTACTTCACTTATTGCCAAAATAATGCCAAAATAATGAGATTATGACCCAAATTTATGATGCTCATTTCCTTCCATTCATGCCATTGTAGCAATCAAGTAGACAGAAAATTATCTTTTGCAATAATTGTTAGTATGTTTTTTTTAAAAAAAAATTTCTTCGCAACAGGCATTGTGTGGAGCATTTGGCTCGAGTGAAACCGAAGAGGTTTTCAAGATGAACCATGTGTTTTTACGAGAACAATACGGTGGATAGACTTTCTAACTCTCTCTTTGTTTCATGTAGCTAATGTGTCAAAGAGACCCAAGCTGATTGCCATGGGGTCGATCATTAAGAGAAGCCTATTATTTACAAGGAATGAGCTATCAAGCCACTCACCAGGGGAAGATGTTGACGAAGACATGAAATGACCCGAGGGACAATGTATTCATAGACTAGGATACCCCGTGTAATGATGATCCGCTAATTGATCTCGTTTGTACTATGTTTCTATCTTTAATGTGTTATGATTATTAAGCCGTGTTCTCGTTTTTGCACTTGGTATATTTTGGACATTTAAAGGTTGACTACTTGTTTTGTCCTTGTGCCTATGATTATTATTAAGGTTTGAGCTCGGTTTTTACATATCAATCTTCACATTCTGGCTCAAACTTGACTCATATTATTCAAGCAAATGTTAGTGATGAGGGTAATACTGTGAAAACTTAGGTAGTTAATTGAGAACTTGGTTCTTTGATTGTCCTAGCTAAAAGTTATCTTTAGATGGGTCAAGCAAGAGGTAGTTAGAGAAAGGGGAAATTTATGCTGTAATAAAAGTGATCTATTTTCCACACCTGCAATTTAGCTAGTGCCATCAAAATAAAAAGTTTAGGGTAGTTTTTGTAATCTTGTAATTTATTAACATTAATCTAGCTAAATTATAGATTTGTAGTTCTCTAGCTTTAAAAGTTGATTTATGGTATAATGAGTATCTTTTAATATTTTTTATAGTGAGGTTCTCTTTATCTCAAAACAACCAACATATCCTCTGATGGAATAATATTTTAGAGAAGTACATTTTAGGTTGTATTTTTTCACAAGATAGAACCACATGCTACTTCGATTAATAATTAACCAAATATGTGTATTAACACAATCTTATGAATAAAAGCTAGTCTTGTAGCAATTAAAAAATAATTCACAAGGCTTGAATCTATTCATAAAACATAATTATTCAAATATTTTCATTTATTAGCCTTTGTTAACAATTTCTTTTTTTTTTTGACAAAGACAACAAGTGCTCGAAGGTAAGTCAAGGGCGATGCTAAACGCGTGGCATTTCGATCTCGGGTTAGTCGGAAAGAAATAACAACACCACGTACGCTGGCATTGCGGCCTACTCGAAGTTAGTGTCAGTAGGGTACAACACCACACCTAATCCTTATCTTGTTGATAATAATTTTTCTATGCATTTCATTTTATATAAATCTAAAGTCACACAAAAGGTTTAAGTCAATTTGGAATTCAAATCTAATGAGATTTGGGAACCTTGATGCTTAATTAGTAATTATATCTATGTCTTGGGCCCTTCATTTACTCATGTAGACTGTAACCCTAAATATAGATCTTTATTTAGGTGAACATTCATCAATTTCCCATTATGGTGAAGGACAATGAGTAATGAGTAATAAAAAGAGAGAGAAGTGAACCAATTTCTAATAGATAATGTTGCAAGGCATTAGTTTGTGATAATGGCTTTGGAGATGGATGGCCAAAATCAGTTGATATTTAGCATCAATATTGTTGTATTGCATAATTACCTACAACATCATTGTTGTATTGCATATCATTGTTGTATTGCATAATTACCTACAACATCTCAAAGACACTTTCTTTGGTTTTCATAAATTCTTGTGATTAGTTGATTCTAAAAGTTTAAATTTCATGCACATATTTAAAAATTAATATTCACTAGTATTAATTTATTATTCATTTGTAATAAAATGGAATTATTAAATTAAAATTATTGTGATACCTTAAATTATATTTTAATATCTTTTTACTTTTAGTACTTTGTTAAATTCCTATTTTCTAAATTTCTATATTTAATAACAAGTATTAAGCAAAATAAATGACTGATGATATATATGATTTTATATAATAGAGTATTCTTTTAAGGCAAGATTAATAGAATTTTATCTTACAATTTTTGAATTTAGTAACTATATTAATGAATATTCATTTTTAATTTGAATATATTTATTTTCATGATTAATTGTAATTAAACTAATAATTTATTTTTACAAAAGAAATCAATATATATTTTAATAAAAATAAATTTGGAAACTTATGATGATATAAAATAATATATATTATGTTTATTTATTTAAAAATATTGAATATTAACTGATTTAAATTATATTAGATAATTCTACATATTGCCAAACAAAACCAAACCATATATATATATATATATATATATATATATATATATATAGATAGATGAATAGATAGATAGATTGAATTCGGTAGAGCCGTGGTAGCACTTAGAAGGTCGCTTGACTCTATCAGTAATTATGTATATATGGCCTCATAGTCAACTATATGGGCATATTGATGTATATCATGTATATTGATATGGACCACTGTAACAATATACATGATATATGATAAATGATATATATATATATATATATAGATATATAATATATATATGTAGTTAATTCATTATTGGTCCTACGAGAAGAGCTTCAAATTATCTCTTAGGGTCCTTGGGGGTGTTTGTTTTATTATTTAGGTGTTTAATGCATTGTTTTTGAGCTAATTTTAAGGTCTTTGGAAACAATGGCAGGGACCTATAGATAATTTCCCCTATATATAAATATTATATATATATATATATATATATAATTAGTCAAGTTACTAGTGTGTAATCGTAACTGTCTGTAAGAAGCGGTCGCCCATTTTAGCCCACTTGCATAGTAGGTATTTTAAGAAAAATCCAACTATGGATGGAAAAGAACATCGTGAAAAATAAGTTCAAGCATGTCAATTTTCATACAATTTGAGAATTTGTAGGGTCTTCATCTTAAAGGGTGAAATTTTGAACCTATAAGATTTCTATAAATTTTCACCCTTAAAGATGAATACCCTACAAGTTCCCAAATTATATGAGAAAGTTGGACATGCTAAAGCTTATTTTTCCATGTATTTCCATCCATGGGATTTGGTTAAAAAAATATTCTCCAAGTGCCTCAAAATAAGGCGACCTTAAATGAACAGTAATCCAGTCGGCCTTATACAACTCATGCCGTATATATATAATATAATATAATATAATATTTAAATATATATTATATATATTTTCCCTATATAGAGGGACCGATAGAGGTGGGCGATACAAGAAATACAACCTGCGTGATGTTATCGGTCGATCCCCGATAAGAATTTCAGTTTGTCAAAATCTTATTCATTTGGGAATTTTCCCATTTAGTCATTTCAGGAGCATGTTTTGAAGGATTCCAACTCCTAGGGATGGAAAGATCATCGAAAAAAAGCTACTATATGCCCATTTTCATACAATTTGGTATTTTATTTGGTCCTCCCGAGCAATGGGTGAAATTCTAGACCAGTTAAGATTTTTATAAAATAAGAACCGTTAAATGGGAGGGCCAAAGCGGTGCTTAAAATTATATGAAAAATGGACATATTAGCTTATTTGTGCATGGACTTCCGCTCGTATAGTTGGAAAATTCTTCAACATCTTCGAATGTCAAATGGGAGGTAAACAAATAAATAGTGTTGTGGAAACATATAACATCGTGGACTATATATATATATATATATATATATATATATATATATATATATATATATATAAGTTAGTATATATATATATGGGTCATTATATAATGCTGAAATTTTATTGTAATTACATTTTATTTCAGCCCCACTAAGATATTGGTTTAAGGAAATCCAACCATATGGATGGAAAGAACATCGAAAAAAATAAGCTAGCATGTATAAATTTTCATACAATTTGAGAACTTGTGGAGTCTTGTCTGCTTGGGTAAAATTTTGAACCCGAGCAAGACAAATTTTCACCATAAGAATTATATATACTCACATGTGTTTCCTAAATTGTATTTAAGATGACCTGATCCTATTTACCATGTTTTTTCCATCCATAAGTATTTTTGAAATCTTTCAAAACATGCTTTAGGTATGACAAATGGGAGGCGCACCGTAAATAAACGGCCACATATTCCAAACTTGAAATATATCATGATTAATATATATATATATTTATCTATATATTTTATATATATATATATATATATATGTAGATATATATATGCATGATGATAAGATAAGATAATAATTTGATATATATATATATATAAATTTGATATATATATATATATATATATATATATATATATATATATATATTTTTATATCTATATATTCATTTATTTATATATAATTTTTATAGATAATATGTATATATATGTATTGTGATGATAAGACAATTTTAAAAAATTATATATACATATATCCTATAAGTATTATTTAAGAGCTATATATATATATATATATATATATATATATATATATATATATATATATATAGATTATTAAAAAATAAAATATATATATTATATTATATAATAGATATTAATAGTGATAGGATTTAGGCCGCAGCAAAGTTTTAGAAGTGGTGACCTTCATCCACTATATATATATATATATATATATATATATATATATATTTATCGAGGTTGATATGGTGTTACAAATGTGTATGTAAATACTACGCAAGTGTTGGTCGTACCCCATTTTAACCCACTTGCCTTGATCATTTTGAAAGTTTTTAAGATGTTTCAACTGTGATGTGGATAGAAACGTTAACATCGATAAATGTACCAACCAACATGTTAATTTCACCACTCGTACTAAATTGGGATGTACTTTGATCCTATACCTTCCCAAAATTGTATGAAAAATTGCGACAGTGACTAGCTTATTTTTTCATGTTCTTCCCATCCATACCGCTGGCAAATCCTTCATCATGTTTCATGCATCGTGACCTGACGGTTCAAGGACACCGAGACACGTCGAATTATCGGACGCATGGTACCCAAGTGGAGACGGGCCCCACACTGGAAGTGTAAGGCCCTAAATGGCAAGCGATGGCGAGTGCATAACAAAATAAATTCAAAAGTTTATTAATCCAAAAATAAACAAACACAAATCGAAATTGCTGTCACATGTATGGAAAAATAAAGGATACAAGGGTCCCGATACCACCTACCCTATAACACGAGGCCCTCTCACAGGTGGTCATAAACCAATATCTCACACAAGAGCTGAAAAGAGCGCCCTCACTCCGACCTCAAAGAATATCTCCCCACCTCACTCTCACAGTCGAAACTCAAATGGAGCCTCAAGTCACCTGCAATTCTCGAGGACGTGACGAAACAGAGAAGGGAAAAAAGTAATGGCTGAGCCGAAGCCCGGTAAAGCCCAGTTTCACTAGTACCTCTTGCAAGGATCTCCAATATAACCATAAGCATGGTGAAACAAGATATCGCTAAAGCAACTTCCAAAGAATCATCAAACAAAGGGGCTACACCCCACTACAAACAATTCCCTAGGAGTCTACCACAAACATATGGCAGCGAACGTACGCATCTCTTATCGGCAACCGGAAATGTGTTTCGGGCTCGGGAAGAGAATTTCCAATAACAAGCTTAGCAATGATAGTTTCCCGATTAGCCGCTGAACACCTGACATGATTCGGGCCGCTACCGAGACTAACCTCGCTTAAGCCTCGGTAGCTGCCTACCCTGCTCTCACGTCGGCATGGTCAGTGATCGACCCCACCGGCTCGGCGGGGATCAGCGAGGACAAATCGTCCCTCTTCCGGCTGTGAAGGGAATGAACGCCAGGTGTCCCGGCCCGGCTAACTGCGTAAACCTGCGCAGACTCTGAACTCTACCGGCCTCACGGTGGAATCCGAAGAAGAAACCTGTACTGGCGACGACACCTACCGGTGGGCCAACACAGACACAAGTAGTACCGCGCAGATCTCCACGTAACGGTCCTCATGCCGCATAACAGCGGGAGGCTATGCTCAGTGAGCCCGCCACCTTAATCTCCAGCGACAAGCATACCTACCTAGCCGTCACATTAATGCGAGCACTAACACGAGTGCCATACAAAATAAGTTTCTAGGTCAACGGGTGAGGTAATACTACCGACAGGGTGGAGCAAGCCCAACAAAGCATTCCAAAACAAAGAAATTTGAGGCCGTAGTAAATAACACTACCACAAAGCACATTAATGCTGGCAATCACACACATACGAGGCGATAATTGAGAGCAATAATTACTATCAGATGCGGTAATGTGCGCCTGTATCCAAAAACAACGGTGTGTATCACAAAGAAAGACATGCCAACAAACCAGCAAGATTCAACAAAAAAAGAAACTCCAAACAATACAGGGGTGGAATCTAGGTCAGGCAGTTAGTAATTCTCTACCTCTAATCGCTCTAATCCAAATGAGCTGCTCATGTATTTGTGAGACCGCCTTTCAGCTCTCTAAGCTCAATCTCCATATCCGGTACAATAATAGTATCCAAGTACTCGGTACACCGCGAGGTCCAAGCTATTTGCAACACACGCATGAAGCGCTTAAGAATAACATAATCCCTTCATATTACCAGCATGCTTTCAAATGGATTGGACCACTCAAATAAACTCAATTTTTGTAATCCTCAGAATTATCTATCCACTCAATTAAATAAAGTAATTTTTTTTTTTTTTCTTAAGCCACAAGCTTCAGGCCCAAACATTGACCACACATCATCATCAAAACCAATATATTCATGGTCCCTCATTTCTAGGATACACATTATTGTGATGCTAAGATCACACCGTTTATAAACTTCAAATCAAACCATAAAACCTTTTAAATAATTAAAAGTCATGCTCTATCAAAGTCTAAGGCAACTAGTACCATGACCAAAAATATAGATATTAACATCTATACTCATGCCTTTTATGACACAATTCACTTCTCCTTATGTCCCTTAATTACTCATACTTAAAATTCAATGACATAATACTATCTTGACTGTCCAAAACACTCTCTCATCAAGCATATTCACACACAATCTCTTTTCATACAGATTTCTGCACACACCTGCATATTTGAACCCCAAACACACTTGAATCACCAACTTCCAAAACCCGTTCCACACGATTCTAAAATGTATATCCATGCTAACTTCTTACATCGTTTGCTATCACTTTTAAGATACAATCAAAAGCGCTACACAGCATCCATCTTATCTCTTTGAAAAACATCACACTTCTATAAACCTGCAAACAATGCAAAACTAACTCCCCTCAAGTTTTACACAAGCTTTTTCATGGGAAATAACAACCAGATTCCACCAATAAATCAGGAGACCCACCACGCATATGTAAACTTAATCAACCATCAGTCACTCTCCCTCTAATATCATAGGATCCATTCTTGATTACTGCATCCTCATGATAACTTCACCATGTCATAAACCTCTCAAACAACTCCTTTGCAAATCTGCAAGTCTTCAACTCCCACCAAGCCTCCCACACATCTCCCACATAGAGTATGAACCTTCTTTCTCTCTTTTCCCTTTCTAGCTTTATAACTTGCCACAAGTTCTAAGGGCCCCCTATACTGACAGACCACACCCAGCTATAAACCTCTTCCCTTCTACAATTCTTTACTCAGCATGCACATACAAACACATTCTCTTTTCCTTGCTACCTTATAAAGATGGAGGGCTTGAGCCGTGACACGCCTGACAAGCTGCCGCTCGTCCGCCCTGTTCTTCCCCATCCAAGCGGTGTGCCGGAGTCCGAGGACGAGTTGGCGCTACTTGTATGTCCGCCCATCTCTCTGATGGCCTCGCAATACCAGAGATTAGAACCCGCAATACAATGGAGCAGGCTCCTCTCTCTCCCTCCTTCTCGGTTTCTCATGAGAGGATGAGGACAACTCCCTTTTTTTTTCCGCATTGATCATGGCTGGCTATTTCTAGTAGGTTTACTTCGATGACGTGCTTTTATAGAGTTTTCCGCAGGAGATTGGATAGAGAATCAACTACCAATTAGGTTTAGGATGATCTGCTCCGCTAGCGGTGCGCGGATATCTTCACGGAAGAAGCACTGCTGGAGGCCTATAACTCTCTCTACCAATTATATATTTAAATAACTACAAGCTACGTGCATATCCACGTGAGTTTTCACTCTTCAGCCTATTATATTTATATATGCTTAATGGCCAATAGGTATATTATTCAATTATTATTATTATTATTATTATTATTTTCCTGCACTTTTACATCTTTACCCTCAACTCCCATTAATAAGGATTCCATGGTTAAACCCTGTGCATGGACAATGAGAATGTTTTTTTTGTAAAAAGTTCACTACCATACCTATATATATATATATATATATATATACATCATTTATCAAATCAATTTCTTTTAGTTTGATCTACATCCTTAACAACAATAAAAATCTTTATTTATTTATACATATATATCTATTTATATATATATAAAGAAAATCCCATTAGACCTCAACCCTTTTTTCCATAACATTCAATTAACTTCCTATTCTTGGGGATTTTCCCTTTATTAACCAAATAATTATTCAAAATAATTATTTTCTCGTAAATTAAATAAAAATCCTCGGATTTTACACTCCCCAGGTGGTCACAATTCGAATGTTTCTGGCTCCTAAGTAAAGCCCCTTATCTTCATCGTAAAATTAATATATATATATGATACTAAAATGAGTCGCAAGCGCATCAAGAGTGCGGTCGGGCTCGACTCTACAAGTTGCTCTCTCTCTATATATATATAAGAGTAAAGATGAGCCTGTAGCTCACTAAACTGATTATCTCCGGATACACGGATAAAAGATCGAGATGACCGAGGGTGGAACTAAGCCACCAAATAACCTCCAGAAGCTAGGAGTGCGTTTAGAAAGCCACGTTACGATCCATTCATATAATCAAGATAGACATGCAAGTCATTTCCTCGGATCTCCACTTCACAAATATATATATATATATATATATATATATGATGTGTGACCATCATATTACTTTTTAAATAAATGGTGTTAATTAAGTTTTAAATAAAAATGTGGCAATAATTCTTCCTAAGCAACTGCAACTAAAGTACAGATTTGGTAAATTTAGTTCAATGAATTTTATCCAACCAACCATTACTGGCAGATGCATTGTAGTATTGGTGTTGTTTTTAGAATTTGAATTTAAAAAAAAGACAATTACTTCAGATATTTTTGGCATTTGAGAATGAAATATATTTTCCCATGCTGATTGATTGCTATACTGATATCTATCTTCCTTATTGTCACATCTCTAGACCTTGAAGACAAGGAGTAATAAACCTTTGAAAGATATTTAATACCGACCATCAATGTTTGGTGGTAGGGCCACGAAATAGCTTTCACTAGTAAACAAATATTTTCATGATATTTCCAAAAAGAAATCTGTGGTGATCTTATGAATGCAACAAGGTGTCATTTTTGCATTGAATTGCACAAGAATCCTGTTGACTTGAAATTGAAGATGAAATCAATTTCACCCAATATTTGAATTTGTATTAAAAGAGAGAAAAAGAAGATCAACTAAAAGATCAAAAAGAAGATCAAAATCAGAGGAGAAAGCACCCAGAATTAAAGTGAAAAACCCAAAAATCGTGTGAGAAACCACGAAGCTCCATCGGGTGGGAGCAAAGCATCCACTCATCGACAACACAAATTATAATTTGGAGCTCTATTGGAGAAGCATAAGAGGAGAAACATGCAGAAGAAGGAAGGTTAAGACTCCAAGTCTCTAGTGAGTCAGCCGTGAGTAGGAAGTCTTCCTTTGAACTCGGAGTGAAATGGTATTTATAGTTTCTCGATGACAAGGTGATGTTTGGGTGAAGCAAGTCATCCTCCAATAGAAAGCTAATGCAGTGTTAACCAAATTTGGATCCAGCCAAAGAATCTTCTAGACGTTGCCTAGATGCTAGCCCTCGAGACGGTTATTTTCCCTAACTGGACTCTCAACCGCTTAACCGCCTCGGACTTCTGTGAAGCTTCTCAAGTCTTCCTCGCGAAGTGCCTGGTGATGCGTGTTGGCTAGGTTGTTTCTTATGCATTCTCAGAGTGTGGCTCTTTCTGGAGGATGGGAGGCCGAGGGGCGCAGGAACTCCTGCACTTGAGGACCCTCAAAGCATTTGAGTTTGGGTTGCAAGGGGTCCGGAAAGGTTTGGTCGCGTGATCTCGCCGCTGGTCGATTGCCGTGGTACTGGCGATGTCCCCCTCACCTTATCCCTATCATCACCCTCAAATTCTGCTTCGCATGCGCAGCCTTGGATCAATTTAATGAATAAATTCTCATGGAGTCATTCAAATTTCGAGCCAAGCATTACGAAAAGAATAACCGAAAGCTGCCTCGGCAATTCCGCTTGCTTTTCCTCGTGGGAGGTCCTCTGGCCATCAAGCCGCCCGCAAATAAGCGACTTTAGAAGAAATGAGATTTCCACTGACCTTTTATAAAGGACTTTTCCATAAGTGAATAATGGAAGAGTAGGTCGAAAGCTACTAGGCTATAAGAGTAGTAATGTGAAGAAAGAGGCTCTAGCTACTCGGCCCATAGTGGGACTTGGCAAGTGAGATTTCACTTGGCCTCCAATAAGGACTTTAGCAAGCGAAGTTTTCACCTTATGGAGCTACTCAACCATAAAAGAAGAATAATAACTTCCTCCACCATGAAGTTAGAATGAGTAGCTCCTGGCCACGTGAAAGAAGTTAGTAGCTCCCTCCTGATTTCACCTGTCTTCATTAAGGACTTTAACAAATGTGTGATTTCACTACTGCCTTTAATAAGGACTTTAGCAAAGAATGAAGGTCGGCCCCTTTAGGGGACTCTTATGAGCGCGCAGCCTCACCTCGCCTTTGAGATCCGCTCGCTGCGGCCCCCGAAATCAGTTTTCTGGGCTGCGGTGATCGAAACCTGCTCTCGCCATGGCTCTTGAGAGTCAGTTTTTCGCCAAGGCCCCGGGAGGTTGTCATATGGCTGCCTTGTGACCTTCTGGAGGAAGTTCAGCCTTGGTAATGGGACTTTTCGCTTTCCACTCCTCTGCGATAAAAGAGCTCAACATGAGGGGTTTATGCAAAAATAGGCTCTCTCTGAGCATTTCATTAAATAAAATTTTAAGAAAGGAACTCTCTTGGAGCCTTCTACGGGAGTCGGAACTTCCCTCGGGAGATAATCTCTCGGAGCTCAAGCCCATGGAATTGAACTCTCTTGGAGACGATCTTCTTTGGGAGCCTCCAATGGAGTTGGAACCTCTTGGAGATGAGATCTCTTGGGGCCTCCATGGAGTTGAACTCATTGGGGATGACCCCTTGGAGTTTCCCATAGAGTTGAACCCTTCTTGGAGATGATCTCTTTGGAGTCTCTACCGTGAGTAGAGCTTTTCTCTTGAGACGCATCTCTCTTTTGAGCTCTTCCTCGAAGAGTAGCTCAAGCTACTCAAATCCATAAAAAAATAGAGTAATGGGCTTGTTTTGGCCCTCGAGTCTCCTCTATAATATGTAGAGAGAGAGAGAGAGAGAGAGAGTGAGAGAGTATAGAGCACCTCTCATACTTCAGTGTACTTGAGTTCTTTTGGGGCTTAAAGCTCTTCTCTCGCTGGAGACTTATCTCCTTTTGAGCTACCACATGGGAGTAGAAGCTTTCCTAGTAGATGATCTATTTTTGAGCCTTACTTGGGACCTTTCTTGAAGGGCTCTCTCCTTCTTCTTGTGAAGCATTTCCTCCTCTCCTTTGGAGCTCTCCATGTAATTCCGGCCAAGGAAGACCTCCAGCAGCCCTGCGCGTATTGGTTGGTGTTATGCTCCTTTGATCTTGAATTTGGTTCTCAGCTTTTGATCTTCTCGGCAGCGTGCATTGGCTTCTGCTCGTCCTCACCGACGCCGCCACAAATGTTGAGGACTAAATTAGGAAGAAACCCCAATTTCACCCAACATTTGAATTTGTATTAGAGGGAAGAAGGCTGAGATCACCACTTAAATCAAAGAGAAAACTCTAAATCGTGAAAAGTTAACACCTAAAATTAATTTGGAAACCCCTAAAAATTTGGGAGAAAACCATGAAAGCTCCATCTATGGGAGCAAAGTGCCATCCACTATCCATCTCTTCAAATATTATAGAGAGAAGACAGCTCCATGCAAAGGAGCTCGGAGGTGGGGAACGGGAGAAGGGGAGAGCTCAAGTCACCAATTCACGAGGGGCTTCTCACCGACCGGAGGAAGTCTTCCTTTTCGAACTAGAGGAACAAGTAATTTATAGGTCACTGGAATAGGTGATGCTTGGGTAGCAAATCATCCTCCAATAGAAAGCACTCAGTGTTAATCAGCCTTTGGATCCGCCAGCTTTTGCAATCTTCTAGGACGGTTCTAGACGCCACTGAGACGGCAAGTTATTTTCCCCAAACCGCTTAACCGCTCGAGTTTGTAGTTTCTCAAGTCTTCTCGTGGAGTGCTCCGAGGAGAGTGTCGACCAGGTTGGAACTTATGTATTATGTGGTGTGGCTCTCTTCGGGAGGGTAGAGGTCGAGGGGGTAGGACCTCGGCACTCGAGGACCTCGCTTGACTTAATATTATTCGGTGGACCCTCGGCACTCGAAAGTTGGGTCAGTAAGGGGTCCCTCGAAAGGTTTGTCGCGGATTCGCCACAGTATCGATTGTCGGGTGGTTACTACATGTCCCTCAATCTTTATCCCTATCAAATCCTAACATCATATGTATGCTAGATTAGTAATCATATTATCCTTAAGTATTTCATTCCAAATTACTCCTACCTAGTATTTAAGAATTACTTTAATCACACATGCCATTGATATTAAAGTCTACCCATCACGTTTTTGTGAATCTATAGTTACCGGACATTAGATTGTTACTAATAACTCAAAAGCTTTCCTATAAAACAATAGTTACATATGATAAATCATAATTACTAACTACCACAAATGTGAATCATTAGTTTAAAACTTATCATTCAAGTGCAATCATTATAATTCTTGTAAAATTAAAAATTCAAAATTTTAAAAAATTTGAAAGTACAAATCTAATCTTTCTCGATTTTTTTAATTTTTTGAAAAATTAAAATCATCTATAACTAATTTACTCTTGCTTAATAATATGTATAGATAATTATCGCCAGAGGCTCTTCCTTCCCAGCACAAGCACTCTGGATTTGTTTCCCCAATTTCTCTTCCTTTAAAAAGTAGAGTTCTGGATTGACTTGTGAGGATGGATTGCCGAGTGAAACCTTGATCCCAAGGGGCTTAAGAAGGAAAAGGATCACCAATCATAAATCACCACTCCATCAAAATCTCCCTAAAATTCCCCATTTTCAACAATCTCTCTTATTGATCAATATCTACTATGATTCCCATAAAGAGTGGATCCTTGCATCAAATTTAGGGCCATTTGTTAGAAAATGATCATCTTCTTGGATCAAGAAGCTGTGAAGCTCTCAACAACGGGCCATAGAGGCCGAGTCGGATCCCTAATCCGGACCAACAATAACACCATACGGCGAACGGCATCCAAATAACTAAAGAAGCTCACCCCCTCACCAACACATCGTCCTCGAGGGAGAGAGTTCAAGACTCGCAGGTATCGAAAGCTCTTGAAGAAATCCATTGAAGCGCACACCGAAAGCTCTTCGTGATCATGGAGTAGTAGGCATCCTAGCTCCAACTAATGTAAGAACACTACAAGGATTCATTTGAGAGGCACGACGACGCCGGCTATAATGCAGTCCAAACCCAAAAGGCAAGAACCTATGCAAGGAGGCTGAGATAGCCTCGTCATCAAGTAATACCAAAGTCACCTCAACCATGACCCAGAACTCTCCAAGAGCCCGGTTTAAGGTCATCATCCCCCAAGAAAACTGGGGAAACCACCCATGTATATCAATTTGTAATGATCTCCCTTTATTTCTAAAGTCTTGATGTCTCCCCACTCACGGGATTACTGGGATACCATCCATTGAGATACATAAAGATAATTCAGATCAAGCTCCACTATTTGTCATCCTTCAAGGTCATGATCCTTACTCCATGGAGCCCGTGTTACACAAGGTACCAAATGCTCCTACCACCTTGTAGAGCTAGAACCTAAATGTGGCTCACCATTCTCCTCGGGAGCCCATTTCCTCCTTTAAAGAGGTCAGCTCTTTATCAACTACTTCATTAGTAGCAAGAAATAAAAAAGACACCCGCTATGCTAATAAGGGCGTATAAAGACCAAGGGAGAGCCTCCGGGTTACATATGTCATTTCAATATGGAAACGCTCAAGGTCCCCAACCTCAACTAGACCTTGGTCAGAGTCAAGATTGTTGGAAGCTGGCTACGCTTGATCGCTTCCCTATCAATTCCCCTATTCAAGAAACAACCAAAAGATCACGGCATCTAGATAGAGTTTCTAAAAAGAAGATCAATGCTAAGGAAATCCAAGCTGCCAGGCTTGGTAGCTAGAAGTCAAGTAAGAGAAGCCCAAGAGGAATTAGGAGCCAAAGCCAAGAACCTCTCAATTGTTTTTGGCAGTTGAGGTTCCAATCCAGAAGGCAAAACGGTAAGCCGCTCAGCCCACAAGTATTCCCCTTGAATGCAGCCTAGAGAGGTCCCATTACAAATTCAAATTGAGTGGATCATCAAAATGGCCTTTCAAAATGAAGTATATCGACGGGTCAAAACAATGTCAAGAAGTACTATAGGTTCCACAAAGATTGGGGCCAAGTATCGAGGACCTTATATAGTTGAAGAATGAGATTTTGAGGACCCGATTTGACAAGAATACCGCTCTCAATAATTTCTACTGCACTGCAGAAAATATGTCCATCTTCCCCTGAATGGAGGCCCCACCTCCCACACGCGTCATCTATTAAATTCTTGGAGGTCAGTGACAAAGGAGGTAAAAAAGTAGCTCGATGTGGAAAAATTATGCTCGGATGTTCGCAAAGGAGTATTCGACTCAAGGAAGGAACCATGAGTCGTGAAAGTAACCAATCAACTTTTTCCTCGGAGTAACTACATTGGAGGGGTAAGTATCCATCAACTCCACAAATCTAAACTCTAACGATCACCGCTACTAATCCTTAAGGTTAGATGTGTCCTCATCAATGGCAAAAGCTATGTCAGCCTATACATTCACATCTAGTTGCCGATGAAGCACATACAAGTTGTTAGACTTGGGTGATGTGTTTCTAAAAAGGCCATTTTATGTTGAGCACATGAGGAAATACTATCGCGATCGCTTTGAGACTCCTTTTGGGAATCAATCCACCACCATGTTATATATGCGCGTGTAATCATAAAATCATTGATTGGAAACTAAAGTTTCTAAGAGTAGGGTTGTCAAACAATCAAGAGGTTCGTGAGTAAATCGAGATCGGCTCGGTAAAATTGAAACAAGCTCTAATTTGAAATACGAATGAAATCGACATCAAGCTCACCAAAGCTCTAAAACCTAATATTAATATATTAATATATAATATAAATATTAATAAATATTAATATTTAATATAATATATGAATAAAATATTTAATATTTAGTATTAATATATAATATATAATATAAAATAATGGGATTAGGAATAAAAGGAACACGTGTCACCTCCGATTAACCAGACTCGGGGACATCCCACAATATCGGCTGGGCCATCTCCCTCGACTCTAATCATGTCCCCGAAGGTAAGAGCTACCTCGGAAAATCCCCACGCATTATCCGGGGAACAACTAACCTACTCCCCCGGCTCTCTTGGTTCCCAAAGAAGCCTTTCCACGTAATTCATCACAACGCTTCCCTAGTTCGACCTTCTACTCGTGGTCCATTTACGGGCCGCCAGAGCGGCGAAATACAAGTTGTTAGAGAACATCCGTACTTCTGGAATCTTCTCGGATGAAAAAGCTGCTAGGTAGTTAGAACCTAGGTTGGCATCTAGAAGCCTCTAGAAGAAGGCTGAGTTCGGCCATCCTGAAGGCCGCATCCAGCTACATCCACGCGTTCTTATTAGAGATTACTTGTTGCCTAAGCCACACCCCGCGCTTAATACATTACAGTAAATAGAGGAGCTCTTCAACAATAAAAAAGGTCAAGTACTATATCAAGCTCGCTTCTAATCGAAAACCTAGGTCCTCCCTTCTTCCTCTAATCTCCATTTCAACCCACAAATGGAGCTCTTTGGCTGTAATCAAAATGATATTCTTATCGATTTTACTCTCACTTGAGAGATCCATGGTTTTCTCCCCAATTCTTGGGGTTTCCATGTTACTCGTGTCTTTGTCTTGATTTTTGCTCATCTCCTTGATCCCTTTGGTTGAGCTTCTTCTCCTCTTCCAAATATAAATTCTGGCTGCTGAGAGAGAATTAGGGTTTCATCCGAATTTCATCAACATTTAGCCCGCTCAGGGGATCTAAAAAGAAGTCAGCGCCTACCACCTCTAGGAAAATCAAGGCAGACCAATCCCATGATCGTGAGAAAACTCTAGATCCAAATGCACGCGAATGGAGGTTGAGAGCAACTCGTGATTCCCAACGGCAATAATTTGAGGTCGCTTGGAGAAGCCCCATCGTGTCACCCAACGGATGCTTATAAATTCTACGTAACGATTCCATGCCATAGAGAAGCGGATCGCTGGCTTACTTCAACACTATGTTGTTCTGTGGAGCGCCACGTGCGGTCCCCGCCACTTTGCCTAATCCTGCTCAAGGCCTCTGTGAAACCGAGAAGATCGACCGGTATTTTCCCAGCCGTACTGGACGCCTCTCTCTCAAGAAGGAAAGAAGTAAATAGCTTCCTCTTCTAAGAGTTCGATTCACCTCCCCACTGCGCAAGACTACAACCCTCAACCCAAGAACTGTATCAAAGGAAGGAGACACAAAGCTCCATCCGCGATTCCCATGTCACCCTGTTCCAGTATTTTATATTAATTTCATTTTCTTAGCACCGAATACCCGAGGCTTTCATATTTGCCTAGTCGTAAGATTCTTCTCAGCTAATATCTACCAAGACGAATATTCACCATTAGACAATACTCACCCGAATCAATCTCCAATGGGTATACTATTGAACATTACGCCTTCTTCTCAAGCGATTCTCGAGACGCCATTCGGCCGTGAGGCATTACTTACTCACCCTAGGGATACCGAGTATATCACCTACCCGCTGGGCGAGAGGTCATGCACGCCCCATGGCGATCTCCTCATTCGGCCGATAGGGAGATAACAGCTTCCAGAACTCGTAACACCGAATATCCAATAATTATGATGGTACCTCATCGATTCCTTGAACACGTGAGCGCTTACCGCTCGGAAGTGATGGTGAAAAGTAACCCAAAGTTATCCTTGCCCTGTGGTTCCCAAAACTCTTAGGGAACCGCATGTACTTGGTTTAGGAGCTTCCCAAATGAGACTATAGCATACCTTTAACCAGTTGGTTGATCTCAGTTTTCGTTGCTTCGCGACTACAGCGTAAGATAGAAGAAAAATCTCGCCATGCTTCTAAGATGCAAAAAAAGAGAGGGGAAAGTCTACGCGACTACCGGATGTGTCTACAGAGAAACGCCCCGATGACTAACCTTGACTCCACTATAGTAGTTGGAGCCGTATTAGATGGTCTCGGTGAATGTTCCTTCATTGATGACACATCTCAAGATCCTTCATTGATGACATCTCAAGAGTAGTTCAGAGATTTTGCTGAACCTGCGAGTCTAGCCGCCAGTAAGTATATCAGCTTTAGACGAAGTTCGGGTCAAGTGAAGGGAACAAGCTTTGCAAGAGAGCAAGAGAATTCAAGAAAGAAGGCAAGAGGTGTATATAGATCCTCGACGAGGAGAGTGTGGACTACTTAAGAGAAACTGATAGAAACGGAGATAGGCCTTCTCATTCAAATGATCAAAGCTCAAGAGCCGAGGAGACCGCCGCCTGAAATGGCATAACGACTTTTATGCAATTCCCTCAATACTTTTAGGAGAATATTCTGATGTAGATTCGTAATAAGAAGATACTCAAGAAACTAGAGCAAATTAAGGATCCTCCCCAACAAAAGCGTGAAAGTAAAAAAAGTTCTCGCGACATTCCATCAAGTTCTATGACATACTAATCAAGATTACATCCAAATTTAAAGGACACAATCGAAGACCTTATTAGAGATCTTTAAAAGCTTCCCGGCAAAATCTCAACAAGGAGAACTTAGCTAAAGAAGACATCCCCTTGACTGCTAAGCCCTCCTAAGAGGGACATTCCTATTCTTGTCATAGCCGGGGACTGATATGGCTAGAGAAAGTTGTTGCGGCCTGTGAAAGCTACGCCAGATGTATGGCCTGGCCTCGGTTAGAAGTATCCCTCCTAGAAACCACCCTTCTTTCTCCTATTACTTTCTCCTACGAAGATCTCCTCCGAGAGTCTCTTAACCATATTGATGATGACGCCGCCTGTCATTGCCAAAATGGTGGATATTCATGAAGCATAGAGTGCTTCTTTTGACACCGTGAGCTTGGTGGATAGCAATTCTTCGACGCATTTCGCAGGACGTAAGATTGGAGTCAAAAATCAAACCGATGAAGTCACCTCCTCGATGGGGTTCAATGGAGCCCCCTACAACCCGAAAGGATCATCACTTTCCCACTATCCTTGGCAAACCACCTGACCGGGACTGCTTTAAGCTAACTTCTTGATCATGAGATACACTTCTAACTTCAATGCCATCTTAGGAAAGACCGCCTCAATATGCCGGGAGTTGTCCATAACCTTACCAAATGAAGTCAAGTTCTAGGACCGAAAATGGATGTGAGGAAGTGAAAGGTGATCAATTCGCCTCACGATAATGGTATGTCAATCTCCCCAAGAATGCAGGAGGAGAATCTCCCGCGTAACTTCAAACTCTCACTTTGGAAAGAGCTCCAAATGTAAGATGCGAATAGGAAGCATCGTCAAGCCAAAGACTTGTCGAGGAACTAATTACACTTCCTCTCTCGGCCAAAAGTTTCCCCGAATCTAACGTAACTTAGCTACTGTATTCAACAAAGGAGGCGCCAGGAGCGTACCCTTATTCTTATAAAAAGGAATTCATGATAGTTTCTTTTATGCATGGTCTTCTCGAGGAAACGCTTAGGGTTCCCCGGCCAGCATCACCTTACCGTGGACCCCTTCGCTGCCGCTGATTCTAAGAGAAGAAACTTAGCCCCAAATGGCTCGTTAGCTCGAGGAGTGAGCTAGGCAAGTCGTACGAAAGCGTTGTTCATCCGGAAGTCCAATGCCCCGAAAGTGGCTCTCCAATGTAGTCTTGGTCAAAAAAGTCCACTAGCAAATGGCTTAATGCGGACTCTACCAATCTTAATAAAACGCGGCTCCCTAAAAGATCACAATTTCTACCTCCTCATAGATAATTTGGTAGACTCTACTCCGTTATAAAATGCTTAGCTTCCTAGACGTATTCTCTCGATACACCAAGTTCCTCAAATGGTAAAGCAAGACTTAAGAGAAAACTTCTTTATTACTTCCTCGAGGAATCCTATCAAGCTATAAGGTGATGCCGCTTTGGATTGAAGAATGCGGAGCAACATTCCAAAAGATTGGTAAACAAAGTCTTTAGGAAAACAGATTGGTAGGAAATCGCCAAAGTTTATATGGACGATATCCTAGTGAAAAAAGTCCAAAGGCTTACCACCACTCGGATCTTTGGGAGATATTATTTGAAACACTTCAAGCTCATGGAATGAGTCTCAACTCTAAATAAATATGCCTTTAAGTCAGCCAGAAAATTCCTCGATTTCATGCTCACTTAGAGAGGCATTGAAGCCACAATCCTAAGCAGATCCAAGCAATCCTAGAGACAAGGTCTCCAAGAAGTATCAAGGAGATACAAAAGCCTCAATGGGAAACCTGGGTCAGCCATAGGGAGATTTATTTCAAGATCCAGAGAAGAACCTTTTATTTTTTCCTCGAAGCTCTTCGAAAGCAATTCAAAATGGAGTGGACGGAAGAATGTGAAGAAGCTCTCACTAACCTAAAGAATACCTACAATGACTAAGACTGGCCGCCAAAGCCCCAAGCCAGAGAGGAGCTCCTACATTTATCTAGTACCATGCATGCAAGGGTAAGTGCGCCTCACAATTGATGATGGGACTGAATAAGGCTTCCATCTATTATATAAGAAAAGTCCCATGTATACCGAAGCCCAGATGATATCTCCTCTCAAAAGCCGGACTCGTGCACTTGTTGTTACCGCCTCGAAAACTTCAACTATATTTCCAATCTCACAGGATCAAGGTGCTTAATCGCTCAACCTTTAAAGCAAGTACTCCACCGCGACACTTCGGCTTCCATTGATGAGATAAGTGATTGAGCCGGGAGAATATGATATCGCTTATGAGCCTCAAGCATAACCATAAAAGCCGCCAGTGCTAGCTGACTTCCCCATCACGCAGCTCACACTTATAACCCATGGAAATTGACTTCATCGCCGAAAGCCTCGGCTAAATTATAAACGACTGAAATCCTCCAGCCCACGGAGCCAGTCGGACCAATATAATCTCTCTCCTTGACAATGGGTGCTATTTACCGATGGCTCCGCGGAACCTTAAAGTTATGGTAAGTGAGTGATTCAACAATCACCTTCCCATTTAAGCACCTTAACAATTCTTAAGTTTGGCTTCAAAGCAACTAATAATAAAGCCATGTATGAAGCTATACTTGCGACTCAAGTAACTTGCTAGAGGCTTTGGAGTCCAAGACTTACAAGAAAAATACCGAATTTGCAACCGGTGGTCGGCCATATGAATGAAGAATTTGAGGCTTAGAGAGGAAAATATAAATAAATATAAAGCTCAAAAGGTAAGATAGCAGCAAATTTTAAAAATCTTCACATTCGTTAAAGTCCGTAGTGTCGAAAACCAAGAGGCCGAATTCTCCTATCAAATCCGCTTCCAATACCGACTTCAAAACAACATATAAACATTCAAGATCTAACAAATAAACCATCGAAAGGCCGTAATTGCGCAAGAGGAGCTGCTCGAAGTTGTAGAAGAGCCATGCCGGATTGATCCTATCCTAAATTACCCCGTGAGACGGTGCTCTTCACGCCCCGATCCTACTAACCAGTTTCCATCGAATCAGGTGGTCAGGTCCAACTGCTATACCCATATACCGAATGAACAACTCTATAAAAGATCCTACACCTTCCCTTTGCTAAAGTGCTTGTGCCCCATTGAAGCCAGCCATATTCTTCAAGAAATACATGGATGAGTCGAAGGAGAATACTTAGGGGCTTAAAGCACTCTACCATAAAGTGGTTAGGGCAGTATACTATTGGCCTCTACTCTACTCGAGATAGCTAAAGGACTTCGTGGCAAAAGTGTGAGCACGAGGCCATTAGAGCTTTGGGGAGTGGATATTCTGCCCATTCCCAAAAGCTATCTTCTAAGCATAAAATTCTAATTGTAGCAATTGACTACTTCACCTCAAATGAGTGGAAGTCAGCCACTGCCCTCCCATCGACAGAAAGCCCATGTAAGTTCTTACGAAATTAGTAACTGGTCGGTTCGAATTCTAGCGGCCTTTATCAATTTTCATACCGCACTTTCATAGGTCGCCAATTCAACTTTCAAAACTTTCTATGATAAATTTGGAATTGAGTACTTACTTACTTTAGTTACTCACCCCCGTGCAAATGTAAGGTGTGCTGGAAGAAACAAATAGAACCCTCCTTCACAAATTTCAAGACTAGAGTGCTCCAAAATAAATCTAGCCGGTCGATGAGACACCATGAACCTTATGGGCATACCGACTATTAGTCGACACTACCGAGAAACACCTTGCCTCTTATGCTTGGAGTTGAAGCAGTAATCCCACCGATATTGAGTACCCTCTCTACGTAATCCAAAAGTGCATTCAACCCAACCTCGCAATGAATAAACTATGCAGCAGAAAGCTCGACCTTTGGAGGAGAAGAGAGGTGAAGCTAGCCTCCCAGCCACTACCTACCATCAAGGTCAAGAGGTTCTAGGATACTAAAGTGAAAGGAGAACCTTCCAAGTCGGCGATCTAGTCTTGAGAGAAAACATCTTTGCCGGCTGCTATAGTTTTATAGAAGTTGAATGCCAATTGGGAAGGGCCCTATATTATAATGATTTTAAAACTGTCCTTCGCTCTCTAGAATGGATGGAAAAGTTGACTCAAGCTGCTCATATTAACCCTAACATCTCCGCAGGTATTATCAATAAAACTCTCTAATCTTCTACACGCCTCTCTTTTGCTTTAACTCGCAAGATAATCGAAGAATATAACCCCTAAGAGAATTATGGGTTTCTTCTCTTCGCCCCACTTCTAAAGCATCTCGATTGAAAGGTGTGAATAGGGTTTCAATCGCGGCAAACTTCTCGAATGACCCGCCGAGGAACATGGCTACGCGTCTTAGGCCCTGTTTTCATTGTATACCAGCGTACTCCATCTCTAAGGGTCCCATTGAGAAACATGATTGGCGCGGCCTTGGACTCGAGTCATTGTATACCAATAGGGATGAATGATCAAGTCCTTAAGGGCATTATTGTAGCCAAGGAACGAGTCAGTAAGGGTCAAACCTAAGCTACGACATACCAAAGAAAATAATGAGTTCTTAACCCTTTAAGGCATCACACTAATCGAGAAACGCGGTTAATGCATCTCACGCCTAGGCCATATATCATGTACCTCAGTTTGCGACTAAGGCCCTATTGAGGAACGTGGTTATGCGTGCCTTGAGCTCTAAATCCATCAGATACCGTGAGGTCCCACCGAGGAACACGGTTGTGTGCCTTTGGCTCAAACAATCATAAGGCCGCGGAAAATCCAAAGGTCTCCATCAAAATCCGAACAAAGAACCATCCTAAAATACCTAAACCGAAAAGGAGAGCTCTACTTAGGCGCATGCACTCAAAAAGACTTCTACGTATAAATAACTTCAAAGCGCTATGAACCAAGGAATAGAGCAACATTCAATGCAAGACGCATACTAGTACCATTCCCCAAAAAATGGTTCAAAGTTTATTCAGTTACAAATATGTAGCCTAAGTAAAATTTAAGAAAGATCCTAGTCATCTTCGGCTACAATTACTTCAAATGTTGAGCGTGAGAATCGCATTTGAATCATTCAAAAGGGCGTATTTCCCTCGGGTGTCACCACGCATACCATGCCCTCATTAGTAGCCAGTCCGTGAGAAAAAATTTCGTTGACCTTCTCCTCACTATCGGATTCATCTTCTTCCTTGGAGTCAATGTTGGGGTCTTCTCCTAAGCAAAGATTTCAAACACTTTTTATACCGCTAAGTCGCTGGAAACTGCTGGAAGGAAATATCAAGACAAATCCCCTCGAAGCACCTAGAAGCTCTTCCCTAAGCTTCCATCGGTGAGCCTCACACACGTACACCTCAACCTTAGAGGTCCGGGTAGAATTCTTTTCAATTCTTTTCCACTGCACCTCGCATAACGATGACGATTCTGACAAGTCAAAGAACTTGGTCACAGCTCTATTCATTTTGGCATTCTAGGCTCCATCCTCAAGAGAACACGCAGATCCAAAAGCTATCTCTTTAACTTCAAATCTTTGGAAAGTCTCCCCTATCTTTCTCCAACAGCTCTATGATGGTCTTTGTATTCTTTGCTTCTACCTAAAGGGCTTCAACTTTCTTTTGGGCCTTTAAGAACTTCTCCCTAAGACAGCAGCAATTAGCCTCGGACACTTCTTAGTCTTCTCCAGCCTCACCCAAAGTGATCTTGCACGCCAGTGATCCCCTTCTTGAGGGATACACGACTCTTATATCCCTTCTAAGGCGCTACCCTCCATATGCTTCTAGGATATCCCAATCAATAAAGTCAAGGACCGCAGATCCTATCCTTCCACCACCATATTCTTCTGGCCAAGATTACCTTTTCCAAATCATTAGTGATTTGAGTAATAGGAGGCTTTTATCTCCCATGTTCTTAGAAAGGCACTGAAAGCAATGACATACGCGGATTCTCCCGCTTCCTCCAATATGCTAGCCAAAGACGGTGGCTCAAGAACAAATTACGCACAAGACCAAGGATTAACCGAGTCCAACACAAATAAAACCCTATAGCGGAAAGGGAGGAAAAACTCCACAAAAAGTCCTTGTGAGATGGAGGAGGTCAAGAACGCCCATCCTGAGAGCGACCATCTTACCTGCTTCCGCCTCCCTAGACATGATCGGGTATATATTCAAGCCGCAGCCATCGGGGGTCACCAACATGGATACCCTCTCCTGGACCCATATGCCAACTGATCCCCTCGGCCCCCTTGACGCCTTAGCCCTCAAAGGCTGGGAAGACTCTCCCCGGTCGTAATCTGCCATCACTAGGTTGAGCCCTAGTTGCTGAAATCCAATAACTTGAGGAACGCTGATTTGCACTTGCTCAAAAGAAATGGTAGGGATCCTCAAAATGTGTTCCCTTAAATATCAACAACCTCAATTCTCATCATCAACCTCCCCCAATGTTTGCAAGGCACATCCGTGAGTAGGCTCAAGATGCCCTTTTTCACTTTTGATCAATAGGAGCCACCGAGACCTGAGCAGCTAAGTATGTCCCTCATATCCGTGGCCGGGCTTCTCCCCAGGCCTAACGAAAGTGGAACCGGCTCAATATCCTCATCCCCCTCAAGGAGCTTCTCCCAACCGGATCTTGAGCGGAAAGGGGTAAAATGAACAGAAATACTCGTGTTCTTCGCTCTCCTTCTTCCTGTAGTAAACCACTTGCTTCTTAAGGCGGCAAGACACTTTCCGAAAGGTGTTCTCCCTCAGCTTCTCGTGCATAATCTCCGCTTCCTTTTAAGTGAGTATCGTGGTCGACTCGCAGTTGTTTGCATCCTCTCAAGCATCCGGCCGCTCACCAAATCATCAATATCTCCAACAATCCAAGCCAGAGGAGGATGGTCTTCCTTTCTCCCGCCTTTCTTCTTCTTCTCTAGATGAGTAGTCTTGCCTCTTGTCGCGAAGCCTGCGGCCTCAAGTAAGGAGAACCTCAAGCAGAATCCTCGGAGCCATCAGCTTGTCCGACAACCAAAAAGAAAAGGTGTAAATAAGAATCCTAATTCGAAGCTAAATAAAGTCCATTGTCCTAAAGGGTTCGGATGGTCAAGTAGATATCAACTTGGATTTTCAACTTCTATGCAAAACCTCTGAGCGTGAACTTGTTCCCTATCGAGCTTCTCCCTACTCGACACTTGAGTTCGAGGGACACCCCACTTAATTAAGACCCCTAACCCCTTCCCTTTCTAGATAAAGAAGAATTTCTCTTTCTATTTCGTGAATAGAAGACGCAGACCGAATCCCAGGAATTGTCTCTTTGGCCGCAGCAATCAAGACATAATAATCAGTATTAGAATCTTTTGCTCGCATCTCAAAAACGCCCTTCCAAACCGGAAAGCCACAAAGTGGGATCAATTCATCAAGAAACAAGAAAGACTATTACAAAACTACACAAAGTCCCTCCAAGAAGTCGAGTCAATTGTGATTTGCGCAAACTTTTGAACAAGTCAAAGAGGTCAAGAAAGATGACAAAGAAAGGGAAGTCTAAGTCCCCCTAGAAAAGCTGCCAATATAAACATCAAGCTCATCCTCCTACCAAGATAAGCTCGATCGGTAAGAAAAGGAACCCTAACCTTGGTAAGGAAAATTCTGAGACCTTATCCTATAATGCTCTACCAAAATGTCTATTCCTTCCTCTTTAAGAGTGCTTGAGAAAGAATCGGAGCATGGAATTTGTTTTCTAGAGGGTTTGGTATGCACATTACTAGTAGAAGGAACAAATGATTAAGTGGATGTTATACCCCTCTATAAGAGAAACCTTCAAAGCAATGAGCAATGTATGAAAGCTAAAACTCTTTCGATATCACAAGCAGAGGAAGACGATAAACAGGAGCGTAATCAGCGCCTTTGCTTTAAACCACGATTTAACCTTTGAAACGGATCACAAGCAGCTACAACCCACATCGATGCCCCTGCATCAATCCCCTCGATGCAAACATTAAAACCCTAGCAAATTAATGCATACACCTCCATATCCAACATACCTAGCCAAATAGCAAGAAGGAAACAAAAGGATCCTTGCCACATGGATCGTGGGAAGCACTCCCATCATTACCAACCCCCACATGCCATGCCTCTTCAAAAGATAAGCCTTTTGGGGAATCATGCGCATAAACAAAACGGTGGTTTGCATTAAAAGTTGCTATCGCTCACAATAAGGTAATACGTCCAGGAAGGTCTGGAAGCCACATGTAAAAGGTTAAAGCGGTAGGACAAAAGGTAATGGAAAATCCAATCCGGTTGCCATACACAACCAAATCCAAAAATCACCTTATTCGGAATCAAAGCAAGATGAATCGCCTAAAAGCTTAATTGACACCCTTGTATGCTTAGCTCTCTGCAAAGCATACTTGAGTGGATCGTGAATAAAAGGAACACGTGTCGCCCGACAACTAGCCACGTAGGGACATCCTAGAGTATCTCCAAATATCTCCCTTGACCATAATCATGTCTAAGTAGAAGAGCTACTTAAAAATCCCCTACAAGCTTGGTCGTAATGTTTCACCTACCCGTCTTGGTTCCTACGTGCTTCCTTCCACGTGCCCCCATCATCACAACGCTTCCCTTTGTTCAATCTTCTACTGAAAAGTCCACTCTATGACATTTTGTTTAAGGAATACAACGTCAAAGAACATCCACAAACTTAGAGAATCTTCCTCGATGAAAAAGGAAGCCGCAAATAGAATCTAGGGCTTCTGGCATCTAGAAGCTTCCTAGAAGAAGGCCGATGATGGTCGATTCGAGCTCTTATCCATCGCGTTTCTATTAGAGGCGAAGGTCTTGCCCAAGCCTCACCTAAGCCTCCTCGGGAGCTATCGCCTCCTCACTGCGGAACAAGGACCATTGCCTTTAGCCAAGATTGGAAAAGAATTATTATGGAATAATGGTATTTATGGAAACCCTATCAAGCATGGTTCTTTATATAGCTAGGATATGACACACGCCTAAAAGGGGAGCTGTATCGCTACAAACACTATCTTCAAAGTTTGCATGTGGGCAGCCAGCATGAAATTGAGAGACGATCGTAGTACTCCTTAGCTTCCTCACGGGCTGCATGTAGCACGATTGGAGACGCTGGCTCCGCTGAGGTGCTGCCACGCTTAAGCCCCACTCAATTTGCTCTTTGAAGACTCCTTCTAATCGTGACTCATTCTGAATTGCTCCTAGGTCTTCTCCTCTTTGTGTGGCTCTTATGATGGGCCAAAAATCAGCCCCTCTCACGACAATCATGAAAATCTCGGATTAGTGCTTGCACTTATAAAAATTAGAGAAAAGAAAAAACAAGCATAATTCAAGCGAGCCACACACATTTCCAATATATAAGAATTAGAGCTAAACATGCAGCTAGACCCTATTTAATAATATACACATTCAACTCCAAACAATAAGCTCATAGCCCATAACTTATCTCTCATCCGAGCCTAACACACCCCAAACTCATACCATTGGTTGTCCTCTCAAGCAATGAAAACTTTATTTACACACGAATGGCTAAGTTCATAAAAATTTGCTGTAATTCTATTGGTGTTGAATACAAATATTCTGTGCATAAGAATAGAGGAACAATCTCAAATCAGTACAAGCCTGAAATTATAGATGTCCTACCCTTTTACACTTAGAAATTCAAAATTATGCCCCACTACAAAAAAAAAAAAAATATATTATATATCATATAGATTAGTGTACGCCAATTTAAAAATAAATTAGAAGCATGAATCTGGTAATGGTAGGCTTTCATAACTTTCTACTAGTAGAAGATAACCATCGTGTGCTATTGCTCTCTAATTTTTAACAATTTCATTGCCTTATGCAGGTACAACCTACATATATATACATAGATACATAGAGAGTTTTTTTTTTTGTTGTTTTTTTAATTTGGCCAAAGAGAATCATCCTGATGTTTAAAGACCTCACTTGTAACACCAATGTTGTTTTTCCCCCTATACCTTCTGACTACTTGACTTCTAGGGGATTCATACCCTATTTCTATTTCACAAGGCATACACGTTTTCTATAAAACATACAAACTCTAGTAGACGGAAGTCACAAGTAAAAGATTTCTAAGTACCTAAAGGATATACCATAGCCACCTTCCCCGAGCAAGCAAAATCAAACTGCATGATAATTTTCAATAAGCACCAAAAACTATGCACCAATCGTAAACACTATATAGATATCAAAATGAACAACAAGTTTCAAAGACAAGGAAAACATAAGTAACAAGTCACAATACTATATACCCACACCCCCCAAACTCAAGATGAATCATCTTCCGTGATGATTCTACCAATAGTACAAAAAAAAAAAAAAATATGAGATGAAAAAAAGGAAAAAGAGAGGTCAATCGAAACTCCCCTAAGAGGTGTCACCGCCACCTACCAGTCGAAAGCCCGGCGCTGTGGGTGGTTGTGCCGGTGAAAGGAGGGGGCGCAACTCACAAGCACTCCATCCCCGCATGAGGATAAATGCCTTTGGAGAGAAGCCGCCGAAAGTGGCTGGCTGTCCGTCAGTAATTCAACCTACCTCCTCTTGTGCAACGCTACGAATTTTAATTCCTCGAAAGCCTTCCAATCTAATCTCGCGAATCGTGGACATACATGTTGGGTTTCTTAGGTAACGCATGGATGACAAAGTGGATGGTTCTACCGGCTATCAGTAGAGTCAAAGATCGCCATACACTTGAAGATAAGCACCTTGTCGATGATATAACGAGGGAAAGCTTGCGCCTCCCTTGTCCATGCGGCACATGACTCATGCACGCTGACATAGCTTGGTAATAATAGAAGGCTACCAAAAACCACTGGACGTGAGCCTTATCAAGACAAGCCACCGAAAGCTATCGATAAGAGCTCCCACAAAGCACTTTTCTTCCGCCTAATGAGTGCGTAGACTAAGAGGGCTCTCTCCTTGGTCACTTCACTGGTGTGATGATAGAGAAAAGACAAGCACAAAATGAAGTGGAACCAAGCTCCTCGCATTCCTCTCTTCAAGTCCGCAGACTCCTTGGAAGATTCAATGATTTTCCCTAATCTTGATCCAACGCGAGCCAAGGGTAAGTGAGTGTGAAGAAGATCTTCTCCAAATCGAGAAATGGCGAAGGGCCGCTGACTATACCCACGCTAGCAGAAAGGATGGCATCTCTAGGGCGCCGAGGATGGCTATGATATCTAAGTGCACACGCGGTGTCAAGTGGAATAATCAAAGACGCTGTCTCAGTAGTCGTGGGAATGTGCTTCTAAAACTCCCTAACCGTAGGGACATTAGTATCCTTGGGGTGGGAAATAAAAGGTTTCCTATCCCCGACCGGGTGATCATCTTACCGTACATGCTATGAACTGCCAACCCTCTTGCCAATCGCTCTCGCTTTGTAGGATCAGATTTTGTGATTAGAGTGCCTTCTTTGTACCTTTCTCTCGGCCGTGGGCGTGGTGGAACTAGCGCTGTCGAGGTGTCGAGGGAGGCGTAGTGTGAGGCTTCTTGTCCCTGCGGACTTGGCTTCCATGGTCTAAGCAAAAAAATAGCAAGTTAGTCCAGAGAGTGGGGAAATAAAAGAAGCTGGAAGTCAGTAACAATGAGCTAACAAAATAGAGTGGACTACCGGTGATGGACAACGAGTAAGAAAATCAATTATGAGGACACACCCACAAAGATAGACAATGTATCATGCACGCAACCCTAATTGGACAATAGAGTTGGAGAAAAATTTGGTAGAACCACCCCTTGTAAAATAGACCTTGAAAAATTGAATTACAAGCATTCACACACAAAGAATCATTTTCCACTTCTTCTCAAGTACACAATCATCAACATAATCCCCTTTACAAAGACTTTGGGCTAATTCACAAAGATATAAACAAGAAATTTCACTAATTACGGGTGAGGATACTCACCAGAGGGTTGGTTAGAGGTGAATTAAGCCCCAAAAGCACAAAGGGTGGTGGCTGCTATGAGGGAAGGATCACCGCTGGTTGAGCATGAAAGCGGTGAAACCGGGATCGCGGAAATCGGGAATAGTGGCAACATCGCCGCACCTCCTTAAAACACCCAACTCTTCTATTTATGATTAATGTCTCTCCGCAAAGGGGAGTGACGCCAAGGTCAGAAATTATAAGTTTGCATGTTGTGTACTAGTGCGACGTGTCATGCCCATTCCGTTATTAGTTGCTAATTATCAGCCTCTTTTTCAGTTAGTAAGCAATGCATCACGTTAAGACAGTTACGTGTCATAAATTCTCAGGTTTTGTCAAACAGGACTTGTAATGTGTCACTCCTTCCAAAATGGTATCGTCGCATTAATACAAAAATTCAGATTTTTGCGCATCCAGAGACTACAAATGCCGCATTATTCACGTACCATGATGTAAGCTCGACAATACCCTCTCTTCATGACGTAGATTGCCCATTTTAAACATTATAATCCTAACTTTTACTTGAATCACAAGTAGCTTCCAAGGCATAAGTCACACCCCCTAACTCAATGTGGATACTAAATTCTCCCCCATGCCAACTCTTATTGATAAACTACAAGAAACACAAAAAATGCCAAAACTAACCTAACCTACATGCTTCAAAGCAAACTATTCCTAAAAACTAAAAATGCTAGTGATAAAAAACTTATTGACTTGGGTTGCCTCCCAAGAAGTGCTAGTTTATAGTCTATAGCTAGACTTCAATAGTCACTCCCTCCTTCAAGCAAAACGGAGGAGGGTATGTTGCTTCTCACTTTACATCAAATCTTTTCCGGGCGGCGGAGACCATCCGATTCCCCTTTGGGTTGAAGACAACCCATTGGATTATGTTCCCACCGGCCTCAGATGCTTCCATATCACGAGGCATTGAACTCCCCAAAGCGAGGACATAACTAACTCTCACCCCCACTCATTAGATAGAAATGTTTTTTAATGACGAATCTCATACCTCAATAGTAGTAGAAGTAAGAATAACAACATCTCAGCTGGAAAGAGAAGAGGCCAACTCCGGTTAGTAAAATGTAGTGGATATGATTGAAGTTCATCCCCCTCAAGGTTTCCAATATGAGCTCTGCTGTATCCATGTGATGGCCAGAAAAGTTCGCTTGAAAATGATCAGCACTTATTTATCCTCCTTGAAATCAAGAACAATGAAATCCACCGGATAGATGAAGTCATCAACTCTCACCAAAGATGAGTCTCTTCTACCACACCCCTTCGGGTGTGTATTTGATCTATCAACTAGCTATAGAGTTATGATTGCGGGTTGGAATTCAATGAGTCCTACTCTCATATATATTGATAGCTGCATCAAGTTCACATTGGCACCCAAATCGGGCTTAGAGTCCTCCTGCAAAAACTTTTATTCAATTGTAAAATCCAAGCATCTTAGGGTTTTTTTGCTATTGGCTTTAATCATGTGGTTAATAAGGGGAGTTTCCGTGTTGGAGTTATGTCTGGAATTTATATTTTGCTCTTTAAGCAAGTATTATGAATAGATGGAATTTTTTTACCCCCTTGATATATTTTTGTAAATTGGAAGGATTCCTATAAATTGATTTAAATGGATGTAAAGGGGAATTATTTGATTAACACTATAATTAGGTTTATTGGGTAATTGAGGATTAAATTGTAATTTTAAGATTAAAAATAAAAGCATGATCTGATGGTGGGATTGGGATATTATATATATAATTAGAAAATGGAGGAGAATCGGATAGGATATAGTGAATTCAAACATTAAAATAAATTGTTTATTGATGGACAAAGATAAGTTTGATTTGATATATAAGGAAAAGTTGGATTGCTAGATAAAATGATTATATCCAAATGATTAGATGGAATTCAACACCACATGAAAAGGAATTAATCATGGTCTTATAATGTTTAAGGGATATATGTGTAAATAAATTAAACCCCACTCATGATTTCCTTCTAACTAAATATGGGTTACATGGTTGTTTCTGGAAAAGGGTTAGAGAGTAAGAGAGAGAGAGAGAGAGAGGAAGCTTCTTGGACTTTTTAAAAGGAGAAGATAAGGAGTGATTTTGTTAAAATAAAATAAAATATATTATATATATAAAGATGAGTGCACCTGTGCATGAATGGTTGAAGTTTTGTTTTATTTAAAACGTGTGAATAGTAAATGAATTTTAAGAAGAGATATGGTAGTAACTGCAAAGTTAAAAAGGAATGATATTATATGATTAAATATATGTATTCATAGAATAATTAACGGAGAAAGAGAGATCCCAGTATATATCTAGAGAGAGATATATCTCTAAACTGATTATTCGCGTCCTACGAACCAGCTACGAAAAAAAAACATTTAAAGTAAAAGATAAACTCGGTTTTAAAGGATCGAATCTTATCTGAGGGCCTTTCGCGATCTCTATAAAAGACCGGCCTTCTCCTCCAAACCCTAGCAGCGGCGGCGAACTCCTTTGGACGTGGAGAGAGAAAGGGGGAGGAGGAGGATGAGGAGCACTTTTAGGAGAGTTCAGGGGTCACAGTGGGACTTCACCGTGAGGAGAGCCGCCGTACCACCTCCGAGGAGCGACCATGAACCTCGCCCATCTCCGGTAAGTTTCCCCTCCTCCATTAGTTCTCGTTAGTAGTCATGCATGCCTGTGGGTATTGAGAGCATCTAATCTTTGTGAGGTTTAAAGGTGGTTTGAGGCTTATATGGCATGAGTTGGTGTTTAGTTATTT